>JAKUCV010004712.1:148528-252132 GCA_028386065.3 Turnera subulata | reverse complement strand
GTGACTGATAATGCATCGAATTGTAAAGCTGCTGGGAGAGAAATAGAAAAGGTACACAAACACATTTTTTGGTCTCCCTGTGTAGTCCATTCTTTGAATTTAATTTTCAAAGATTTTGCATCAACTTTTGAATGGTTGGAAAATACTTATAAGCAAGGGAAGTCTATTGTTAAGTATTTTCTTAATCATGGTCAAGCTTTAGCAATTTTTAGGACAAATTCAAAGCTTGAATTGTTAAAAGTTGCAAAAACTAGATTTGCATCACATTATATCTTGTTGAAAAGATTACTGGATTGTAGAGAGGCTCTTGCTACCACAGTTGTTTTAAATGTTTGGAAGGATTGGGTGAAGCAAGGAGATGAAAATACAAGGATTGGTGGCTCTATGGTTGCTGATATTATTAGCAACGAAGAATTTTGGGAGGAAGTTGAGATTGTGATTAAAATAACAAAACCAATTTTTCTGTTGATTAAGTTCTGCGATGGTGAAGGACCAAAAATGGGAGAAATTTATGAGAAGATGGATAATATGCTTGGAGAAGTACTGGAGATAGCAAAGAAGACCAAGTATTCTAACTATTCAGATGAGATGCGAGAAATTATATCAGAAAGGTGGACCAAAATGAATTATGTTATTCATGGTCTTGGTTTTGCATTGACTCCAAGATTTTATGATTCAAAGTACCTAACACTTCCAGCTCCAGGAGGAATGCCTAGAAAAGCTCCAAATCAAGATAAAGAAGTTGTCAAAGCTGTGATGGAAGCCTTTGCAAAAATAGCAGAAAGTCCACGGGAACAAAAGCTTTTGAGAGATCAGTTTGCAACATTCCATACTAAAAAGGGACTTTATGGATCACAAGAAGCTCTTGTAGATGCTATGACCATGGATTCCATTGATTGGTGGTCAACCTATGGTTCTGAAACTCCAGAACTGTCAGAGATAGCAAGAAAGGTATTATCTCAGCCTATCAGTAGTTCTTCAGCAGAAAGAGCATGGAGTACTTATTCTTACATTCACAGCGTAAAAAGGAATAAGCTTAATTGTTCAAGGGCTGATAAATTAGTCTTCGTTCATTCTAACATTCGAGTGCTATCAAGATATTCAGAAAGCTACAAGAAGGGACCTTACAAAAAATGGGATATGGATCATGATGATTCTTATTTGGAGGAAACTTCGACAAGACATGAGGAGATGAGATGGGAGTACTTGGATGGTGATGTTCCCGGAACTTCAAGGCTAGAGGAAGATGTTCCAAGACGTGACAGAGATACTAATAATAAAAGACGCAAGGGAAAAAATATTATATAAGGAGCTGCTAAAAAATTAGGTATGTTTTTTATTATTAATTATATTAAGTATTTTTTAATTAATAGGTGAGGATATTAAATCATTTTTTTGTCGCATGTGATGATATTATGCCATACTAGACTGCCACAACATGATTACATTATCTCATTTTGTTATATTATTTTTTCGTTGGCTGTTAGGGGCTCGAGCCATGGAGAATAATTTGCTACTTCAACATTTTTGGAGAGCATTTTGGAGTACTCGTGAATGAAGAAGTGTCATCTTTTGTTTTCTTTTTTAAGAATATACAATGCAAGATTTTTAGAAATTCTATTTTGATGAGATTGTATGTTGCAAGAGTTTCTGAGAATTTTTAATTCTTGGGTGACCATGTTATTCTTCTTTTCCTATATTTTGAAAATATTTTATTTATAAATTGATGTCATGTTTTGAATGTACGCAAGTACCGGTCACACGATCTAAACGTACCGCGTACCAAATTAGCGAACCGGAGAAGTATACCCCCCACGTACCCAATTCTCCAAAGGTAGCGTTCGGCGTACGCGTACGCGTACCACGTACCGGAGCGTACGGCGTATTATGTGACTATGCCAAGGACAAGGACTTTCCTCCCCACAACTGTGCTGCAGGCATCCCATGAGGCAACAAAGGGCGGCGGCTCCAATGGAATCCAAACCCCACGTTCAAAGACTTCAAAGTACGTGGGAGACGAGGAGGAGGAGGAGGAGGAGGAGGACTCCTCTTTTGTGTTGATACGGCTGCCAAGAACATAGAGGTTGTCATCGGCCACAAAAGAAATAGGCCAGTTCTTGCCAGCATTCATGGGCGGCACACCTGCATCATCCAGTTCTCCGGTAGAGGGATTGAATGCATACACACTGCGAGGGAAGTGATCAAGATTCGGGAATTCATCACGATTGGGATTGAGCCTCCCCCCAAAAAAGTATAACCGGTCACCCAACTTGGCACAAGACATGCCCCTTGGGTATTTTGAAGCCGAGAACTCAAGAAGGAGCGAGAATTCCAGGGGCTTTATTGGTTGTTGATCATCAGGGTCATGGCCCGGGATCAAAGAGGGTTTTGAGATTTCAATTGCATACAAAGAATGAGAAATCTCTCCAATATACTCAGGAGTCACATACAAGAAGACGGTGGTGATCAGAAGACCCTCCTCCTCCTCCTCCTCCTCCTCCATACTATATATGAGAACCAAACTAAATTACAACAAACAAACAAACAGGCAGACATAAATTGAAGATTTTTTTTTAAAAAAATTTCATATTATAGAAATCCATCCTCCAAAAGGAAAACCTCATAGGATATGTATCAAAAACACTCACCTTCGATTGATGGGTATTAAGGGTTTGACCAAATCAACTGATTATGTTTTGGGCACCTGAGCGAGCGAGCTCACTCACCTGCATTAATTAATGCAACAAAAGCAAGCAGCAACAAATCAGTCAGTCAAACTCACTGAGTTTGGCAGAACATATATATTTACTACAAGCAAGCAAGCCAGCCAAACAACAAGTCCTATGAGGTTATAGTTAAATTAATTGAGAAGAAAAGAGAAGAAAATATAAAACTTAAACTGCAAGTAAAATACCGAGCCGAGAGAGAGAGCAATCAGTGAGGAAAGAAACAATCTTTATCATATGATAATCAGAAAGATTAGAAATTTAAGCACTGCAGCCCGCCGATTGAGAGAGGAGAGCGCGATACATAAAAGAAAGAAAGAAACAAACAAACAAACAAACAAACACTTTTTGCTTCCTTTTCTCTGTAAACTAACTAACTAACTATATAACCTGATTGATTGATTGATTGATTGATGATGAAAAAGATGAAGAGTAGAATCAATCTCAGTTCAACGCAGTAGCAGCAGCAGCCGATAGGGGGAGAAGGCGACACAACGAAGTGGGTGTGGCGTTGTGGTTAAGGATCACAATGGAATGGAACTATGGAAGCTTAGTTGATGGTTTAGAGAGTAAAAAAACGAGCCTCTGTCTGTGGCTCAGCAATGGCGGTCAGGTAGGGATTACCAATCAGTGATAATCACTGACTGACTCACACAAACATTAACCTTGGCAGTGGGGATTTTCCATAGGCCACAATCAGTAATGGAAACTCTACTAATGTTTCTTTCTAAGTCGCCGACTTCTTCTGGGTAGCAAAGCAAAGCAAGCAAAAGACCATAAATTGCAAGAACTAATTAGTGTCTATCTCTGTCCAGTTGGCCATCAAGTCATGGGCTTTCAATTTTGAAAGAGAAAAAGGCCGGCCCATCTAGGAAACTGACTTGAGCCCAATCTAATTCATCTCGGTCACTTTTTTCTTTCTTTCTTTTTTTTTTCCTCCTGTTGATCATTCAATTGCAAAAGTATTTGTATTATTTATATGCGTTTTTATTTTAATATAATTTCTTGACTCTATTGAACTTTGTTATTTATTTGGATGGCCTATAAAAGCCCATGTAGGAAACTGACTTGAGCGCAACACATAATTCTTCTTGGTCATTTCTACTTTTTCCTGTTGTTGATCATTCAAATAAGAACTACTACTGGATTGGGAGTAACAGGATGAAATCTTTCAAAGTAATCTTAGCCCTCCATTTATATACAAGGCTAATAATTTTAACTAAATAAGAATTGGCCAAAAAAATCCTATGAACAATAACTTAACTGTTGACTATTAAACCAAAAGTATTTGTATTCTTTATGTGAGTCTTTATTTTTAATATAAGTTCTTGATTCTATCCAACTTTGTTATTTTGATGGCCTATAAAAACATCAACCATTTCAGTTTGTTGACGACATGTATTTTCTTTGTCTTCTTACAAGCATTATATAATGTATTTATTTTTGGTTTTACAATTTGAAAAGGATATCATACCACTAAAACTGCAATCACCAGTATATTTAGATTAGCCTTTCAATTATGTTATGTTAGTTTTTTTTTTTTATAAAAGAGGTTTGTAATTAATGTGACAAAAATATATAAAATATGTATTATTTCCCTTCAGAGAGATATTCCACCTCTATTAACAAGGTTCAACACCACCTTCAATTTACAATATCCATTGAATGTTTAATTTTCATGGAAACAAGAATCCAAAAATTTAGCAACACTAGGGAAAGGATCTGAAAGTAACTATTTCTGTTCGTATTTTTTCAATAAAATACACAATGGTGGTTACATAAAGAATCTCCATCCTTATAAGATGTCTAATAAAAGAAGTCCGATAATCCACATCAGGAAAGGCTAGGCTGCACCGATCAACATATGCAACACATTTTGCTCATTATCATTTTCCAAGCTCTATGCAATGCACTGAAAGCAAAATATGATGGAATCAAGCAAATAGAAAGGTAAGAAGATGATTACTTGACTTTGGAAATACTGTCAAATAATTTCTGAATTTTAACCTTCTTTCACGGAATTCTTGTGCTAATTCTTCTATAAAAGTACTCATCAGTGTTCGGCTCTGTTCCAGAAGAGACACATGGTCTCTATAACTACTGTCCGGCGAAAGATGTCTGACAAATTTATTCCGATAATTCTTTTTAGTAAAGGCTATGGAAACCAACGACAGCAACACATTTCTCCTATTATCATTACCAGCTTTTTTAGTAAAGGCTATGGTAATCGCAACCTATGATTCTTTAGATTTAGTACATAAAAAAATTTGAATACTAGCCTACCTAAAAAGTTTGAAAAAAAATATTTTAAAGTACATCCGGCAACGTGACCATAGAGAACACGCCTTTTATCAGGATGTTTGGTCTACTGTAAGGCAAAATTTGTACTTCTATTTATAATATTACTTATTCATAATTACCTATGGCAAGGTGAAATTCCAACTCACATCCTCTCCAAATACACAATTCAATATTAATTAATCAAATTATAAGAATAATGTTTTCGCTATCATCTAAGCACATGCATTAGGAGATTTGGATGGGATGCGGATACCTCTTTATCCTCGAAAATATACTGTGGGGTGACATTGAGGAAAAGGGCTACTGAGTGTTCGAAAAGTTACCTGGTGTCCAATAGATAGATGCATGATCAATTATGGTAATTACATCTATTCCTTTTAATTAATCTTTTGATCATGCCAACCCACTTATACTTCCATAAGAAGGAGAAAAAAGAAAAAAAAAATGCCAACCCACTTATACTCACATACATCTTCAATATTGATATCTACAAATTTTTTGGCTAGGGCTGGACAAAATTGGAGATGATACGGGCAAGTTATATTATTCTACACTAGTTTTCTAATTTCCTACCACGCCTATCATATCATGTAGTGTCACATTTTGCATTAATTTGTAGAAGTTAATCGACAAAAATAAAATAAAAGAGTCCTTATAATAATTTATTTTTAAAAAGAGTAATGTGATAAAAATAAGAAAGAAGGGATTAAAAGATCATTGTATGAGAGTAATTCCTGTTGGAATTGATGGCGTTCTTGGTTGTTTTTTTTAAGGATTTAAGGAGAGTGTGAATGCTCAATTGTCATCTTCTATGCTCCACTTGGCGATCAATTCAAGGGCTTTCAATTGAAAAGAAAAAAGGCCATCTCGGCCTGACTGACTTTGAGCCCAACAGAAGTTTGCACTCTCTCCTTCATTCCACTCGCTCTTTAGGCCCATTAATGCTATTCTTGGATTGGAAAGATTATCTTATTCCGAACTCTAAGCATGCATTTTACCATTTTATTTAAATTCCAGTTATGCAAATGTTTGCTCTATATATTATGCGATAAGCATTCTTATAAAGGTAATTAATGTTCACTGCAAATTATTTGTGAATTGGATTTGGGATAGATTCATTGATTCATTCATTTCTCAAATACTATTACAAGAAAAAAAGGCCTAGCGGGTGCTATTAATTAGCTACCTCTGCTTTTAAGGCCACTTCTCCTCCAATCCTCCACTAAAACCAAACCACTCCCTTCACTTGGCTTCTTTCTAAGCAAATTATCTAAATTTACACATTTTCAGTAATCAAACTTCTTCTAGTAAAAAACAATATACTAATAAAAACCCATTTTAATTAAGGTCTTCTCTTCTCCTCCAAATTGGAAAAAGAATGGGGGTGTTTTGGTTGAATGATCAATCTTAGAATTGGCCTCCCGTGAAGGTCTGACCAAACTGCCAATTAGCAGGCACCACGTTGTTGCTTGTGACAGTCCTACCATCACTGGTGGTGACTTGGAATGATAGGGATTGACCATTGAGGTAAGAGTTGCTCTGCCAGTTCTGGCCCCAGTTCCTTGACATGGGTTGCCACCCTGTCTTTGACCCTTTGATTGAAACTGAACGCACATCCCCTGCCCCTCCAACGTTGGTGATCAATACCAGGTTGAAGTATGAGTGACCGTTGATTGTAAACCTGATCCCTCCTTTCTTCACACAAGGCACCCTGCAACACATTCAGTAAGTAAGATGGTGATCATCAATTGTGACACTAAACTAAAGACACCACATGAGGAAAGCTATATACAAAAACATCATGTACATAAAATGCTTAAAAAGTTGCGACCTGACTGGTCCGACAATGTCTGATTCTAGATTATGATCGGGACTAAATAATAAGAACAAAGAGAAAAAAAAATGTTTAGAAAATTTTAGTTAAAGTAATAAGACTATTTAGATCGAATTGATCAATCCATTATTACCTTCTGAAGGCTACTGGGACAATTCCAGCTCGGTATTGTGCAATTTGGAGGAAAGCAGGCTCGGCTAAGTCGAAGTGCTGGAGAGGAGGGTTGCACCAGCCGCCATTGTTGTTGGGCAAGGAAGGGTTTGGTGGGCAGAAGTTTGTGGCAGTGACAGTTATGGTGCGAGAGAGGCACCATTTCGGGTCATCGTCGCATCTCATTTCGAAGCAAGCACCACAGCTCAAGCCATTGTTGAACAGAGCTGTGCTTAGTGCTGCAGTGTTGGTCCCGTACCCTTGACTGTACAAATTACCATAACCACATGCTCCCCCTGAAATTTTCATGGCAATCACACAAAAAAAAATTTAATAATTCTTCTTAAAAACATTAATTTTAAGAACTAATTGATGTTAGGGTAATTGTATATATTCAAGTGCATGGGCTTGAATGACTACTAGACTTACCCATTGTGCCAGAGGCATCACCACCTCCATAGAAAGTGGCATGAGCACTCTGCCAACCCCCATAATCAGCCAAAATTTCAAGAAATTGGAAGCTGAACAAGCAGTAGAATACAAGAAGTGATAAGGAAAATGCTTGAGCTGCCATTTGCTGTGTTTTTAATGATATGTTGAACTATGGAGAACCAAAGGAGTAGTAGTAGCAAGAGTACTACTAGTAAGTTGAAATTTGGTTATTTGTATATGTCTTTGAGGTTTTGTTGCTAAGGGCATAAAGTGTTGGCCTCTATTTATAAGCAAAGAGCACAAAGAGTAGGTGAGTTTGACAGCCGGCCAAAAGCCACAAAACTGATATAGGAAATCAAAATTGCACATGCACTGGCTTTTTATTATTTTTTGGGTTAGCAGATACCCAAATTACCAACCGCTAATTAGCTCAATTCTAATGTTGTGGGCCACAACCACCACATGCATCTCTCAACTGCTGCCTACAAACTTTGATAAATTAAGTGCATTCCTTGCTAGTTGCCACTAGTTTTGATGTGTGTACATTTTTTCCTCTCCTTAAACTTTTCTCTTTTTTCTTTTTCTTTCTAAATCTTGGGCTGGTCCTATTTCTTGTGTTATGTTTGGTATTTGGATAAGTAGGGGCTAGTGTGTAGGGCATTGTGTCTTAATTTGGGACCATTTGGTAACTGAATTTGCCCTTAATTTGATGAATTGGGTACGTAGGGTCATTCAAGAGATATGGTATCCATTGCATGCACATGGAAGGAAATCTTGCTTTTACAAAACATGTGGGAATCATATATATTTGGCTATGAACATGCATGTAATCTAATTGGACAAACATTTTGAGTGTACATGTACACCACAAGTTTGATGAATGCATAGAAAAAGAGCATACCAAGAATTAATGTTCATTTCTGCCAATTCTCTTTGGTAAAAAAAGTTCCAAAACTATACATGGAATGTGAATTTTGCACATTATGGGACAGGCCTACTAGTATACACAGACTGATGTGTGACTGGTCAAAATATGGCACGAAAGAGAGAAGCACAATATATAAAAGATCATATATATGTGATTTTCACATCCCTTTCTATTAGGATTCTCTACTCGATACGAAATTTAATTAACTCCCTAGTAGCTACCTTAGTTTCAAAGTTGTAGTACATGAACGCATTGAGTTTCATGGTGGAATTCTCCACCGAAATGCAAGATTTTCAAAACCCAGGTAAACATCAAAGATGATGATATATATATATATGTCTTGTCCACCTTTTTTGTTAATTTTTTGTCCAACTTGGTGGGTCACTCACATGGCTTGCGACGACTCCATATTAACCTTAACATTTTGGAGGGCTGACATGGAGTTTCTTGGACTTTTTAGTTTCAGCTTAGGCGATGACAATATTGTATATGTGGCTTCATTGTGTACGTCTATGTCTTCTCTCCAATATTTAGTGTGTGCTTTTTTATGGGACGTCGACAAAGGGAAGTTAAAATTATCATAAATCTCTATCTCATGCATGTCCAGCCATCTACAAGATTGCACCGCCCACACGTGAATTTTGTCTCTTGTGTGCTTTTCTTCTACATTGATCATTTCTTTTACCTTATGATTAAGAAGTTCTTTAATTAAGAGAAATTTCAAACTATACTAATCCATATTCCAATCCCATTATTGTGTACTATGCAAACAGTGGTTGAGGAGCAAAGATACATACGCAGAATTAGTTGTTGATACTTGATATGGTGTAATAAAAAAAAAAACAAGGAACAAAAAGACAAGGTCAATATATATATGTAGTTAATTAATCAATTAAAATAGAAGCACACCCATTACACGTTTCATTAGCTTACTTGCTGGGTGTTGACACGTTGCACAATTGCTCACACTAATTGACCACAAGTTTTACTTGATCATTTGGGTTCATTTAACTTGGGCCATAGTTAGGGGGTGATGCTTCCACTAACTTCTTGTAAATTAAAATTCAGAAGAAGTTAATCAGAAAGGAACTCGAAGATAAATCATTTTGCTTTGCTACATATTGTACTCTAATATAACCTTGCTAAATGTAACATTGGATTACTTCCATAAAGGAATAGAATTAAAGTCAAATAACATATATTACTAAGATTTATTATGATTTCACCATGAAAACAAATAGTTTTAGCTAAGAATTGACAATGAAAAAGACTAGTGTTTAATTTTATATTATTTGGGGGGGATAATCAATCAGGTGACGATTTCATGTCGACCCTACCATGTTAGAGGCACATGCAAGTTCCGGCTTTGCGGCCTTCTAATTTTGGTTTGACATAAATTCATGCATCATTTCTTCAGTCTTTGCATACATAAATCGCAATATCAGCGGAAGAAAATGACTTCACAAACTGACAACAAAACTAAACATATTATATGTGTCGTGTTATAGTTGGGTTTGCCAAGAACAATAAAGCTGATTCCCAATATTTTATTCTTGTAATTCTCCCTGATTTGCCTCCAATTATGTTTTCTTTGTCTCTATTACTAGAGGGAATAAAACTTGGTAAAGGTTTCAGATATCTTCTAGCGCTAGTAGGTATCTAATCTAATCAAGTTGGCCCTTCAAGGTTTCTGAGGGGATGAACATCTACAATATTTGTGTATATATCTAGAATATATCTTTGCAAAGATTATGCAGGATCTTGGTCATATCCAGAGATGAACATGGTCATGATTTTTCTTTTCTTTTACTTTTTTCTCATAAATAGCTCAATTAGTATTGGAATTTATCTCTTTGAAGCACCACTATTACTATACACTGCCAATATCATTCAATTAGCTTACTTCAGGGTCTGCAGGATGCTGCATATATCTACTTTTTGTCCATAGGTTTGGTTTATTAATTAATGATGATATCTTCCATATGCACGTACCTTCCAGACCCTACATGTGGAATATATAACAATACTCCTCCTAATATACGCAGGCCATGTCTCTAGTGTACTGTGTCCATGTGCTTTTGTAAGCCATTGTTTATGCAGATAACAGATTCTGCTCTTGGAAAAAAAGAAGTATTACTTTCCCACCAAATAATTCCAAGTATTGATCCTGCATATATATGATCACCAGCAAGAAAATTTCCAACCAGAAAAAAAAGAAATTAAATTAAGCTGTTGCCTTGCCTACTGCCAAGAAATGCCCCACGAAAGGGATGTATCTGGGGTGGTATGTACAATATGAGCCATAAAATAAGAGATTTTTGGTTTTGCTAACAACAAATGTAGGGCTGCAGGAACAGTACCTGTGAACCTTATGGCTTGACACATCATTTTCCAGGAGTGGTTAGTCCATTTTTTTTAATTCATCCACGAGAGCTATTTCATAGTGAGTTTCCTGTAGGTTTGGGGGGCAATGAAAGTGCCCTTCATTAGGGATTGTCTGTTAGTCGTCGACCCATTTGGACTGGGACACAAGACAACACTTGTATCAGAATTTGAACAACTGTTGTGAGTTAGGTACTCAAGCAAAGGACATGGTCACAAGAAGATCAACACCTAAAAGGACCCACTTGATCCACCTTAGGAGGTGCAGCTCCATGTGCATCTGAAGAAAGGAGATGAACCCTAACAGCAACGTGCTTAGGTACACCAGAAGTGTAATCAGCTACTCATCAACATCCACATACAGATCTCTCTACTTGCTAGCAAGCAATGCATGAAAAGCAAAGTGAGCTCATGCATGCAGGACCGGATCACATTCACAAGCATATTTGCTTTGCATCTATTGGTTGACAAGATGGGGTAGACAATCATATTACAATCATGTATAGGGCTTTAAAAAGCCAAATTAGCATTCCAATAATGCATATGTTAAATCTTGTTTGCTATCAATGCATTTGTTGAATTTTGTTTCTTGCTTTCTAAGTTGATGCCTGAGCTTAAAAAAGGAAAAAATTGATTCTCGTACCCAAAACAAGTGAGTTGACACGAGCACCTTCTCCCTCTTTTATTATCCAACAAAATGGTACCTTTCCTCTTTGCTTCAACTCTTCGCTGTATGCTTTTTCCTAAACTAACTCTACCGTTATCAAAAAAAAAAAAAAAAAAAAAAAAAACTTACTCTAGCTATATCATATTTCTTTTCTGTTCTATTTTCAATTTTTGTTCATACACTACATCGTTAAACAACAAAACAAAAGTAAACGCCTTCAAAATTATATTTTCCATCTATATTTATATATAGCTTGATTCAAATAGTTCATATTCATCTCAACAAAACCCAATTCAAAAAATATTTTCCTTCTCCAAAAAAATGCACTTTGGGTAGCCCCATTCAGTCAGCTACCAGAATACAAGGTGATGTCGCATCACTATTTTTTGCTTTCATTACCTAATGGAAATAGTATTGCTTTCAAATCTAAGTAATCATCTATATGCCTAAATTGGGAGCTCAGTGAATTTTATTGTTCAGTAGACGAGGCAAAAAAAGTGAGACTATAGTCTCTTCTCAGCAAAAGCTTGGATAGTACTCAGATGATTGCTTAAAAGCTGCAAGATCTTTGATGGCTTGCTCAGAGTCTGCTCGAGATTCAGCTTCTTTCATATCGGTATTGCTACCCCACACCCGAACTGCAAGTCTCCTACACTTGGGAGATGATTGTAGCAAATACATTCTGTACCAGTTGATAACATCTTTCTTTTCAAGGGTTTTCAGTTCTTCCGCTTCTTTTTGAGAGTAGTCGAACAAGTATCTGGAAATTAAAAAGATTGGGGTTATTAAAACCAAGAAATCAAGAAATCTGGTAGACGCTCAGTCAAAAATTGATGCAAGTGATCGGAAATACCATTTCACGGGGAAAAAGAAAAATCAACTGATGCAGACTCCAAGTTTGTAACAAATAACTACAATAATGAGCTAGCTAAAGCTCTTGTCTTTGTCTTTGATGCGAGACCTCATGAGGCTGACTAAAACTAAAACTGCCATTTATGTCAATCAAAAGTAAGTGGTACCTTTTGTCAACAATCTGATTCCAGAGGCGATTGGTCTCATATTGAAGGGAAGGATCTTTCTCCAGAAGCTTAGCCATTAACCCACTCTTGTAATTCTCAAAGGATGCATCATCAAGCCCTTCCTGTAAGGCCAGTATATTTTTGTTAGCAATGAAAATCTGAGAGACATTATGGTATATACAACTATCAAGTTAAAAAAATCAACAAAAAAATAACTGTGCCAAATTAATTTTCTTTCGGATGGCTATCAGTACTATAAACAAGAAACAATGTGTTTTACAAGCTGAGAGATAAATTGCAATATAAACAATCATGAAGCGTATGAATCTTAAGGAAAGGAAGAAAAGCAAGAATACAAAAGAAAATTCCTTGTTTTCATAATTGTCTGGTCAGAGAACTTGAGAAACAGATTCGGTGATGCAAAAGATCAACTAAATTTCTCCAAAAAGAAGTAAAGGAATACACTACTTGAGCATGACAGCCAGAACAATGATCTAGACAAAATTGGTGTTTCCATAAAGCAATCGTCATCTTAAAACCAGGAACTGTAACCAGGAAATTAAGGATCTGTAACCTTGCAGTATGAATTATGTGCCGAACAGATACTTACCAACAACTCATCAAGGCCATTTATGAAGCTTTCAGTTCTTCCCTGCAAGTAAACTGGAGTATACTTGGAAGACTGAAGGCAGAAACAAAAACCATATACACGGAATGTTACCCGTGGGCTACATTCCACCACATAGCCAAGCTGCTCCTTTGTTCTGTGTTAAAGAAAAGAACTTAAGACTTCTCAAATAGAATAAGACGTTAAAGATGAAGTTAACATCAAGAAAAATTGGTTCCATACATTTATGTGGATATCATATAAATCATTCTGCATACCATGGGCATCAACAACCATAGTATATAGAGTTATTCATTTGAAACATTATTTATTTCTATCTAACAAGATATGTAGATAAATGGGCATTATACATTTCTAAATTAATTAGAGTAACCGACAAGACAGTCTCAGTGGCAACCTGAAATATCAGAGTTACGGTACACAAGTACATAATTCCAAAGCACTTGCATGCTTTCATAACAATATGCTCATCTACCCAAGAAACATGATAACAAAAAAAGATATACATAGCCAAGAAAAAAGTCACCTTAGCTGGTTAAAGAGTGGTTCTTCTACAATTTCATCAAAAAGATCTAACAAGGCCTTCATTTTTATTGATTCTGACTCAACGTCTGGCTCAATTTGAAAATAAAGCTGCAACAAATAAGGAAACGGGGATATAATTAAAATAACTACTTGATGAAGCCAATCAGAGAAAGCGGAGCTAAGCAAAGACAGTCAGTTTTGAGTTACCTCAAGCACGGAGTTTGTTTCAGACTTGTTCTTAACATACACATCTTTCACAAGGTTGGCGCCGAAGGGAAGGCATATTACTTGTTCTTCATGCCTCATATTCACTGGAAGTGGTGGTAAAGACATGTTCTTTATAAATATATTTGATATGTCAATAGCTTCTTGTTCTAACAAATTGCCATGGCATAGGCCCTCAATGTAAAGCTGTACAAAAACAGACAAAAGTGAAGTGGAGGCGTAATAATGCCAAAATAAGCAAACCATAACTAAAGTCAAACAGCTAGACTTCCAACATGAAGGGTGTTTAAGTACCTGGGAACGCAGTTCAGGAATAAACGCCACTAGATCAGCAAGAGATAGTTCGCTTAAAACTGAAAGCTTCTCTTCCGCGTCATAGAATTTCTTACAAAGAACTTGAAGTCTCAAGTATGATGAATGACTTAGAGGTTTCATATTCACATTTTTCAGAGCTCTCTCCATGTCCTCTTTAATTACCTGTTAAATCAAGTTGGTGTAAACATGCAAAACCAGGAATCTGAATAGCAACTTAACACAATTTCCAACAAAATGCATATCAACTAAAAGCCTGATTCATAACTGAAAAATGTTACTTGTACATTGGAGCCTATGTTTAATGCATATACTAAAAATATATACCTTAAAACGATCATTTGTTGGCATAAATGATTTTGCCACTGCCAAGATTTTGGACAAGAGCACTGGGACCTTATCATTGAAACCATATACTTTCAGCTCCAGTTTGTCACCAGAAAGAGATACAGATGCTTCCAACTTGGCAACACTAGCCTGCAGAGACGCAATGAAAAGTTCTTCCCGTGTGAGATACAGAAAGTCAACAGTAGATACAAATATAGGAGATGAGAATCACTGAACCAATTTAATACACATAAATCATAGACCATGCAAGGCACAGAAAAGCAAGAAGCAAAAAGAAAATTCAGAACAGAACTAAGAGTAGCATACACTCGAGGAAATTTCTTTTCATTTATGAAAATGCAGGACAAGTTAAGGAGAAACATCACCTACATGTAGTATAGAATTAGCAGCTATCTTGTGATGACCTTTTGGGTATTACACAGGGAGAGTCCCTCCTCTTCAGCTTTAATGTGTTCTATATAGATTAGTTTACACTTCTTCCTATCCAAGTTTAGACACATCTCACATCTACCTATAGATACGAGTTCCTGCTCCACTAATTCTATTATATAGACATATAGCAGCAGGCCACTGAATAAGAAAAGCAACAAAGCAGATATCTGAATAAATGCATCTAGAGTTTTCAACCAATTTTTTCCCTGAAAGAGCAATTTGAAATCAACCAACCTGATAGATAATCTCATTCAGCTCATCCTTCAGAAGATGCATAAACAGTTCAGTGAAAAGAAAACTTTTCGCATTATCATATCCTCCTTTCAGATTTATACGGAAATATGTATTGGCACGCGGTACTTTAAAAGTCTTGTCAAGCTTGTACCAAAACTTCATTAATGGTTCGTCAACAATGCATCTTGGAGCAGATGAACTTGTAGCAACGTTCTCCAAATCACTGGAACGTATGGAGAAGTCCTTAGGAATGAACTCATTCTTTGAAGGAAGATGTAATGATACGTCAATTTCTGGAGGTTCCCTCCACAATTCAATCAAAGAAGGAGAAATATGTTCTTCCACATAATGTGATCCAAACCAAGGCTCTGACTGGAAATCTGCAACATGTCAGTGGGGAGGAAAGTGATCTGGTCAGTTTTACAAAGATCTAACAAATACGATAGTGAGAAATTTGGCACATGAGAATGATGAGAAAGATGAGACTACGGCCATGGTGTAAGCAAACAGTTGCCTTCGTAAACAGAACATTATATCTCATCCTTTCACACTTCTACTTGTTCAAGAATAGTTACCATCTGACAATACATTAGTATAAAATGAAGCAAGATAGGAGAGTTGAAAGACCATATGACCTTGGGACTTGATCATTGACTTTGACAACACATCAACTCTCATGTTGTCAGGTGTGAAGAAACTGAGGACGTGCTTTATCATTTCCTCATCCCAAATCTTGTACACATAATCCCCACATATCACATGTTCTACAGGATAGACAAGCAAATTCACTGCAGCAGAGGATCGCCACCAACAGTTAGTGAAAGTCAATGTTGTACACCCAACGATATGAAAGCCATTAAATGATGAGCGGAAAAGCAAGCTTGAGCAGGAAGCGGCAACCTCAACTAATTAACACTATACGACATAGTAATTCGATTGTAGAAACTTTTCTGAAGAGGTAAGGGGAAAATGAAATTGAAACATTGTATGAATCTGATTGTGGTTTACTTGATCAAACAGCAAGAACATCACTCCTTTCAACTGATCGTCAAATATATCATTATGTGTCAATCATAAAACAACCCGTATCCAGGACCAACAGTATCCCAAAAAGATTGGAACATCCTATCCAATTCCTCTAAAATGTTCCAAACTCAGTAACAAAATGCAGGAGTCGTATGAGAAATTGTAGACTATTTTTACTGCTATTATTTGTTTGCTTTAGGAAACTGTTAAAAGAAACCTGCACACTATCTTCTCTTTTCCTTTTTTTCCACTACTTTTTCTCCTTCAGGTTGGATGGTCGGAAGGGGAGGCAAGCAGAAGGATAGCAGTTATTTTCCCAGTACTCAAATGCATACTATTAAACAAGAGATTTGACATCTCAGATTTCAGGAAGAAACTGAACCAAATCTTAATCTAAGCTTTATACAAGCACAACATAGCAGACGGACCTGCAAGTTCTGAAGCATAATCATCCTGAGGTTGCTCCTCTGCAAATCTGAATTCCATGTTTGCAATATCTTGCAGTTCTTTGAATATCCATTCTTGAGGAGAAATTTGACGTAACAACTTCAGATATTGATAAACAAATCCTATGATGTCCAAAACCTGAAAAAAAAAAGGATAATCATATATGAAGAGAGTATCAGAATTAAGAGTGAAGATTATAGGCTTGTACCAGCTCATCAGCAACAAGAAAACAATGAAAAAGAAAGAAAAAAAAAAAAAAAACAGAAACCGTGCTAGCAAAGCTCCAGCAGGGCCATTGCAACTTCATAAAGTTTGTGGAAACAATTGGAAGAGGCAAAACAATTAAAATGAAAAGGATAGAGAGATATAGTGAAATAGTTCAAAGGAAGACAATGAGCTCCAGAAGACAAAGTAGATGATATCAATAGGGAAACAACAAAAAAGAAAGACTTTCTGGGTGTATCTGTCTATGCATAAAAGGGAAGGTGAGTGAAAGGATAAAACATTTAACATTCTGCACAGTTTATTTATTAAGCCTACAAAACTTCCCCAAGCAAATATGTACAGTAGAAATGAATGTAACTCATTCTGAAACTCCAGCTGTGATAGTGATATCGTTGTTGGAAGTCTCCCCCAACAGAGCTAAAATCTGAACCCTGGAGTTCAGTTTGAAGAAACAAACACCATGACTGCAAAGAAACAATCTTAAAAAGAGAAAAAAGGAGCTACCTTTTCCAAGCCGGAGTCTGTGAGGTGTATCGACATGCTAAAGATATAACCCACAGAAGATCGATGCATTCCTTCATCAGAAACCCCAGCCGACAATGAAGTTGCCCAACCTCTAGCTTTCAGAAAAGAATGCAAGCTTCCTCTGCCCTCTGTGAAGGTAAATTGAAGGATCACAAATCACACCAGAACGGAAAACAAAAGTCGGGAGATTTCAACACAAATAAAAATCAGTCAGACTCACAGATAGCATTGAATAATGTCTATAGACGGACGATTATTAGGGGAAGAAGAGAAATTCAAATAAATTCTTTTCTTACTGATTTTCATCTTAATCAAGTCACTATTTTCTCACTTTCTATTATTCATATGAGTATAAATAGAATGCAGCATGAATTTACATCATAACGACATGGATATGAACATGAACAGAAAGAAAAAAGTTACAAAAGCAAGTAACCAATTATGAGTGAACATTTGATTCAATATCAGCTGCATATCATACCATGACCAAGAAGATGGGCCAAATAATCTTCACTTTTCTTCAGATACTCTTGGCGAAGACAAGGCAGTGTCCATGTTAAGTCGAGGATGTGAACATCTTTAACTGCCTCCAACCTATAAAGTTTACCAGTTTCCCATATAGGACCAGCCACCTGAAATTTTGGAATCGTATGAGGACCTTTTCTGACATCACTGAACAGTTCAGTAACCCAGCTCTCAAGCACATCCAGAGGCTCTGCATCATTTAACAAACGAAATAAGCAAAAGAAGAAATTTTATACCTCACAACATGAATTTCTTTCAAATTGCCGTTTCAAGATTGACACAAATAGACTACAATTTGCAACAACAGAATTAGCACTTGCATTTTGTTAAAGAACAAACAAATAAATCAACAACATCTCTGGAATTAGATGCCAGACTCTATGTTGACATACTTTATAGCCAAAAAATGATTCATACAATGAGGTAAAACACTTTGACTGAAGGTATTAATATCAGATTATGGCTGCAAATTTCAGACTCCATCTAGATCTAATTGTGGAGATAAACTTTGAATATGCTCTGCAAAATTAGTGTACTCATGAAGTTTCATTTTTCACATATCATCCTAAGCAACTACATTAGACAACATATGTCTTGAGAATCTCTTAGAAAAAAAAACCATTACCTCCTCCAATTACAACCAACTTCATTAACCCACCATGGTAGTATTCTTTGTATAATTTCAAGATCTGTTCCCGCAAATTTATCCCTCTTTCCATCGCATCAATGAGGCTCTTCTTATTACCTTCCATTGAAGCAAATAAATCATTCAGTTTCTGCTTAGAAAACAAAGAACCCCAAGCAAGAACATAACAGAAGCAGCTTACCCCAATAGAAGCGGTTAAATGGATGACCAGGTGCAGATGTATGGCACTGGACCTGTTGAAGACGGCAAGCATCGTTTTGCAGAACCTGGTTAAATTCTGCATCCAGTTTCATTTATGCTCACATTAGCAACGTGACATGATTGGAAACTGAGGGATATATGAAATAAGCTCCATTTTGACGGGAAAACAAGAAAGTAAGTTAGAAAAGCAGCATGCACCTGAATCGACGGCAAGTACCTCCCTGTCCATGGCTTCAGATTTCACAAGGGGCGAAACAAAAAACTGAGAAAATCTAATCAAGCAAAAAAATCAGCATTACACATCTAAAGTTTCTTGAGCTCTCGAATTACAAAATAAGATGATAACATAATCAAACCAGAACTACAAGCATAACAAACTAGGTTTTCACAACAACAATGATCATATGCATCAATTCAAATATTGCATTACAAAGAAACAGTAAGTAATCAAAACGTACTACAAGAATAAGAGGTTATGTTGAAAGACATAACAAATGGAAGCATGAATGAAATGATTATAATGATGATATCAGAGAAGAGAAAGAATTTACAATGTTGTCCAACCCCTTTGCACCCAAGAATTTCTAAAACCATTACGAAAATAGAAATCCATCACACCGTAACTTGATTATGGAAATCAGTATAAATTTTTAACTGATTTTCAGTTTGTTAACTAAAAGAATTTTGAAGTAAACTGTAGCTAAGTCAGCAATACATACTTCACCATCATACTTAGGGTAGATCCGAAACATAAGACAAGTACACCAATTAACTATGAGAAGACGAAACATACATGGGATCAGCATAAGGAAGGGTCTCAATGTCTCTACTTATAGACTAAGAGAATTACCTTTGCAAGGCACCCTTGAGATACTCACGCTTGACTTCAAAATGGTAGCATGTATACTCAGCTTCTGTATATGCATTTGACGAGCCACCATGCTTGGACAAATAACTATCATACTAGAAAAGAAAAGAGTCAAACTGACTGGCCACACCAAAAAAAAGGTTAACTTGCGCATTCCATGATAAAGATTGCCTTGCCCCTCATCTGGCACCAAAAGGGATAAAGAATGAACACCATTCTGGACTCCCAAAATGATAATAAAGAATGTAAAAGCATGATGTATCAAGGACCAATTGCATTTTTATACTATCACTGTTTCAAGCGTTGTAAAATACCAGATATACCAGAAGTGCCAAGTAAACTCATCTTTAATAATCTATCAAAAGAATGCATTCCCCTTTTCCATTTAAGTAAGGAACCTAAAGTTGTAGACTTTGAAGTGCACACTGGCTTAAAAAAGGTATCGAAGCAATCTGCTTAGAATTATTGTTTCTCTTTCACTCTTCTATTTAGTCCCCTCCCTACCGTTTTAGTAAAATGAAAATGGCAAAACAAACCTCATTTTCATCCGGGAACTCCGTACTCCCCATAAACAGCATATGTTCTGCAAAACATAGAAACCATCAGGAACATCAACAATGGCCAAAAAAGAATGCCTACTTACTGTTATATCACAGCATTCAGCTTCCAACTCAAAAATCAAACACCAATGAAGAAAAATTCCAACAAACAAAAGCAATATTAATATTACTATACCTAGAAAATGCGCCAGGCCCTGCGCCTCGGGCGGGTCCGAAAAGCTCCCCATTGCCACACACATAGCCGCCGCCGCCTGCCAAAAATTTATTTCCCAAAGCACAAAACCTCAATACCGACACCAAAAGTAATAGATAAACAAAGCACAAGCTTGCTTAACCAGAGGAAATCCACCTTCTTCTGAGATGAAGCAGAAGAAGACGAGCTCTCTTTCCTTCTCACACCTTCACCGTCTTCTTCTCCCTCTTCCTCATCCTCGTCATCTTCTTCCTCATCCTCGTCATCGTCGTATTCTTCTTCATCGTCATCGCCGCATTCTTCATCGTCATCGTCGTATTCTTCTTCTTCTCCGTCTTCCTCCT
Organism: Turnera subulata; assembly: GCA_028386065.3. Taxonomy (NCBI): domain Eukaryota; kingdom Viridiplantae; phylum Streptophyta; class Magnoliopsida; order Malpighiales; family Passifloraceae; genus Turnera; species Turnera subulata. The sequence continues at coordinate 231,429 of JAKUCV010004712.1, read as the reverse complement.
CCTCCTCCTCCTCCTCCCCCTCTTCTTCTTCTTCTTCTTCCAGTGGCTTAGCAGAAGAATCGTTGTCGTTGTAAATCTCGGGATCGTGGACGAGGAGAGCACAGAGGCCGTTGTCGAGCTCAATAGCTCTGTAAAGCCTCCGGTCGTTGGGGGATTTTATAACCACCTCGTCCGATTTGTACTTGCATCCCCCTTCTTCACTCCCCATTCTTCTTCTTCTTCTTCTTCTTCTTCTTCTTCTTCTGCAATCCAATCAAACCAAGAGAGAAGGAAGAAGAAGCAGCTGCTGCTAGTAGAAATAGAATAGAAAGGGAAAAATCCACTTTAAAACACTTTGCTTTTGCCTTCTCCTTCCTTTAATACGCCGTCGTTTCCTTCTGGCCAAAACCTGGAACGGAGAAAGAAAGGTATATTCTTTTTCCTATACGTCGTCGTATTAGCGTTGGCTGACTTGTCAAAGCGGTTGAAGGTTAAAAATTATCTCTCCTAATTCAAATAAGCCCTAACGTCCCTCATTTGACTCCTAAACTTTCTGGTAAAAATCCGTTCTTTAGGTGTTTTTTTTTTTTTTTGAATTTGAAAAGATCCTTTAAATGTGTGTGTGGTGGTGATTGTGATCCGGGGATGAGTGAAGAAGAGAGGAGGAGTATGGAGCCGCAGACGGTGGCCTGGATACTGGAATTCCTCCTCGGGCAGATGGCGGTTCCCGACCGGTTAGTGAAGCGACTCCTCGCCGACGCCGCGGTCCCCGTCTCCGGGGTCGGCCGGCGGCTCAAGAAGGCGATGGTGCTCCGCTCGATCGAGGCGGAGGTCGAGAGCGGTTCGGTCCCGGAGGAGCTGCTGGAGTGGATGGAGGTGGTGGAGGAGCTTGACCTGGTGGAGGGAGGAGGAGGGAAGGCGACGGAGGCGATGAAGGCGGCGTATTGCGCGATAGCGGTGGAGTGTGTGGCGAAGTACCTGTGTTTCCAGGGGAGGCGAGGCGGCGGCAAAGGAGGAGGAGGAGGAGGGGGGAAGTATTTGGAGGCGGTGGAGAGGGTTTGGAGGGGCAGGGTTAGGGCGTTGGAGGAGGGGAAGAGGAGCGAGTTGGTGACGGAGGAGGTGAGGAAGTGGAGGGATGTGGTGGAGGAGGCTGTGTGGGATTCGGGCGCCAGGGAGAAGTTGGTGGAGAGGAATACGAGGAATGAGGCGTTGAAACTTGTTGGGGAGTTTTTGAATGAGGCTATAGGTTTGATGGGTCCTTCGTTCCTTGAAATCTCGGTTAGAAAATTCCTGAAGAGGAGGAGAAAGAATGAGAATTCGGGGCCGGAATCCGTTGCCGGAGATGGTAATTCGAAATCGCCCCACATGGGTCCGGAGTTGGCTGTTCCAGTTAGGCCTCCTGGTAAAGGTATAATCTTTATCCCAAAAAGTGTTTGTTCTAACTTGCAAATGGTGTAGCAACATACCAGGTCTCAGTAGATGACCTTGTTCCTAGTTAGGATTGTTCATGGAGAATTGCTGTGTTTATTTGTTTATGCATGTTTAAATGTTCATTTGTTTCATGGGCAGAGAATAATTCAAAGAGAGTGAATCACAAGCAAAAGTATGTTGCTTCCGGCAAGCGTCATAGAGGACCAGTTAGGATAGTGGATTCTCAAGCACTGGACGCGGAAGTACCATCTAGTAAGGATGATGCTGTCCCTGCTCGGGGCGAGGTTCCAGTCCAACAAGGGGCTTCTGCCGGCATAGCTTCTGGTAAAGATGATACGCTACCTGCTCGTGATGAGGTTCCGGTCCAAGAAGCAGCTTCTGCTGGTGTAACTTCTAGCAAATATGATACTCTGCCTAGTCCTGAAGTGACAAAAGTGCAAGAAGCGCTTAAAGCTAGTCTTATGGAATTGAAAGCTGCGCTGAAGGAACCTCTTCCTGATCCTTTACGGTCTGCAGGAACTTTATTTGCTAAAATGGCAAACACAATCTTGAATCAGGAGAGTTTGTCACAAAACATGAGTGGTTCGGCAGAAAAGCAGAAGGGAGAAGATGTGAATGCAGTCGATCGATCAGTTTATCAGAACATCGAGCCTGCTCACTCTAAGGAAAGGAATCGTAGAACTCGGTCTTGCAGTCATGAGAATGGTGGTGCTGAAATGGCCAGTAAAGACACCTGTCATGTGTCAGCAGGTAAAGGTGCGGTTTCAGTGAATCCCTCTGGTAAACAGACTGAACCTTCTCAAGATAAGCGTGATAACTCTGGAAATCCATCTTGTAGCCATCCAATTGCTAATCCTCATCCCAGTTTAATGGAACGAAACAGTACTGCTCGCACATTTGAGGTATGAGCTTTATGTCTCCTTGTTTTCAGTTTAATCCATGTACTTTTCTTTTTCTTCTCTTTTAGTTGGTTTTGCTAAGATCCTTATGTATAAGTTTTGTGGTGATTGAGTTCTAGCATAACCGAATGGGAAGTCTGGTCAAGGAACCTTTTTTAGTGTTTACTCCATGTGCATTTGACAAGTGAGGTGCATATTAAATTTCTGTATGTTTAGGAACTCACATCTGTGACGCTGTGTTAAATCATGCGCAATTCCTTTTACCCCTTTTTTGTTTGTGTGTCATGGTAGACCTTTTGGCTGCTTCATTTTACTCTATGGCTTGCCTATTAGGTTTGATTAATTTTGTGTTTTTGCAGTGGGATGACTCAATTGATGGCTCATCTGAAGACACAACCAACCACAAGAGAATTCGCTTGAGTACCCCAAGGCGGCATGCTGTATCTCCTTTGAAAAAGTATGAAATGACAAAAATTACTAGGAGGCGGAAAATCAGACGGTGGAGTGCAGAGGAGGAAGAAGCATTGAGGGAGGGTGTGAAGAAGTATGTTGCCCTAATCTTATTCATTTGAAGAACTTCGCTACCAACATTTTTTTTAGGACCACCCCATACAATGAAGATTGGTTCTCTACCCTTATAATTAGTGCTTCCTGAGAGAATTGTAGCTTCAGCTGAGCATATAGTATGACTGATTCTCTTTTTCTTTTATCGGTGTGACTGACATGGTCATTGTTTCTTGAATGATAGGTTTGGAAAAGGTAACTGGAAGCTCATACTAAACTTCAAGCGTGAAATATTTGTGGAGCGAACTGAGGTAAAAGTGCCTTGAACTTATCGATACCTCTATTCTTGTGAAACTTACTATGTATTGTTGACAGAGAGTGATGTACTACAAATAACTTGTTCAGGTTGATTTGAAGGACAAGTGGAGAAATCTGACAAAATAGAGCTGCTGCTAACCAAACTGCCTTTGCATTTTGCACTAGATATATGTATAGTAGCCTGGATATGCATCCACAGCAGGTCATGCACCAGACGAAGTTAGAAGTTATTTTTCTCTTCTGTACAGAATTTTTCCTGTCCATTTCTGTGTAAAAGGAAACGACAGTAGCTTCTTCCAACTGACAGACGTTGGATAACTCTTTCTTTCTTTTCGGATAGATTTGGAACCTGATGTACATACAGAACAAACTAATAAATTGATTGCTTATTTTGCGATGTTTAGCTACTGCATACACAATTACATGTGTATTGTGTAAGTAAATTCTTTTCACTTTTTAGGCTGGTCCTGGATCAATGTTTTTTTCTTTAATATCCGCCTTAAATCAAAAATTAGAGGAACCAGAAAAGGCAAGTATCGCTGAATGAGAATGATATCACAGTCCTCAGTTCAAAAAAAATAAAGCAATTGGGCAGTTTCTGACAATGTATATCAAACTACATGAGATGCAAATGAATCAAAAGGCAAAATGCCTCAACCCCTAATGGGAACAACTTTTACTACAGGTTCTGTTCCCGGTGTAAAATCAAAACCAAGAGATTTCCCTTGTTGTGGAAGAACCTCAAGAATAAACGATTTGTTAAACAACACCAACGGTAGAGTAAATTGGAATAGAAACAATCTCTTAACGACTGGGTGTCAGTCTATAGACAATCTAGCACACAGGCACACAGTGGACAAGTCAGATAGCTAGTCAGGAGCAACCAGTTTGCATCAAAATGTGGTGCTACTTTCACTTGCAGAAAGCGAGGGGCCTTCCGATTTTACAACAGTCGGTTTGTGACTGCTGATGTCGAGCCCCTGTAGTCGGCCAAGTGAATCGTTCTGCATTATGTCGGAGTAGGGATGAGACTCTGTTTGATGTAGATGGTGAACTGGCATGGTAGGTTGGGAAAGAGTAAATGTTGGTAATTGCATGTTAGGGTGGCCAGTAGGCCCTGCTTGTGGAGCAACTGGGAAAAAGTTTGATTGGGTGTATGGCATCTGGTGCATTCCTAAGTTGAATGATTCAGAGTGGCTCATCATTTCTCCGGTAGCAATCTTGAGCCTCTCAACTTCCTTCTTTAGTGCTTCATTCAGAGCTGAACAACAGACACAAACAACAAAAGCCATCAATGCTTCCGGCAAATGTGATGCCTCTTGTACAACAAAACAACACATTCGAGAAACAAATAACTAATGGAAAGCGAGGAAAGACAAATACCGTCACGCAATTGAGCCTGTTGCTCCATAGCTTGCAACCTGAACTTAAGTTCTGTGTTCTCCGTACTCAAATCTGTTGTATCCCTCTGCATCACAAAACAAAAAGAAACAAATCACTTTCATGACCATGAATGCCAAGTAGCAATGGTTGCCAAGCCGCAAAGCATAGTGGAATGGCAATGCATTTACATGAAGAAATCGTATCAAACAGAAACAATATTCACAATTAAAACTACCGGCATGCAAATGATTCATGGTCGACACAATTTGTGGAATTTGGCATGTTTAAATTGCTGCCTGAAGAAGTCCATTATGCATAAACATCATAACCAGAACTGCTCTCAACAGTTAATTAATCTAAATAACATCTATACAATGCTTCATTCTCCAGTACCAAATTTCCTTTTGGGTGATAATGGATTAATTTACTTTCATTGCCATTGAAGCGATAGAGCCATTGAAGTTGAGCTAGTATTAATCACAGTAAAAGAACCTCTTTTGAATCACAGACAATGCCATTGCCAAATTTTTTAAACCCGGTAAAAAGCTGCAACCTAATTTCCACTAAGGCAAAGGTTGACTACCACAAGATAGCCATGACTAAGTTACAAGGCCACAAATGCAGACCTGGAATAGAGTGAGCTGAGCAGAAAGAGTGGTGGCTTCGGTCTGAAGAGTCTGAACTTTCCTCTCAAGCTCTAGTATATACCGAGCCTTTCTCTCCTTAGACCGAGCAGCAGACTGCCTATTTGCAAGTATCCTGCAAACCAAAACCACAATTATAAGTCATAAGTAGTAGTATAGGGGAAAAAAGAAACACAATCAAGACCCACACTAATCTAAAATCCCACCAAAGCAAAAACTGAATATTTCAATGCCAACTCTTATACCTCTTCCCCCTTAGAAAGATCCAAAGAGATTGAACAATTCTTTTCATTTGCAGGTAAACTTTTAGATCACACACTCAACTGCTCATTATTACCACCAAAATGTTACAAAAACTAAAAGACTAAACCTTTTGAAGTTTTAACACCAAAAGAACTCAAAAAGAAGAAATCTTTAAAAAAGGCCAAAAACAAAAATAAAGCAAGGACACCTTTTAGCTCTTTTGGGGTCAATGGTCCAAAGCTCAGCGAGCTTATCAGGTGGCATTGCCTTCTTAGCATCCATAACTTCTCCAAACACACTCCCGTCCATGGAGCTACTGTGGCGGTGCTTCGGCCGGAACGACGCCGCATTATTCATCCTCTCCCCTTCCTCCCCTTCATTATTCCCTCCTCCTCCTCCTCCTCCTCCGGTCAGCTTCTCCACATCAATGTACGTAGAGAACAGATCGTCTTCCGATCCGATCTCCTCCACGCTGCAGGTGGAAGACCCTCCTCCTCCTCCTCCTCCGCCGCCGCATCCGGAGGGTAGATCCACCATCATCATTGTCATGTCCTCCGGCACCCTGAAGCTCATCTCCGAGTGCGCCCTCCGGTGGTGGGGCCCCGGGCGGGGAGCGGGCGGCGGCGACGGGTGGTGGTGTTGTGGTGCTGCTGCATTCTGGTGGGTGGGCTCGGGTTTGTGTTGTGGATCTTGGAACTGTGCAGACATTGTGTGTTTTTGGTTTTCTGGGTTATTTAGGTTGTTGTTGTCATTTGGGTGGGGAGGATGTAATAAAGGTTTGTTCTTTGTTGTTGTTGTTCTTCTTCTTCTTCCTGTTGTTCAGTTGTTGCTGTTTTTGTTGGGTTTATTTAATAACTAACTGTGATGGGTTTTTGTCAAATGGCTTGTAATAAAGTGTTGGTTTTTTAGGACAAGAAGACACAAAGTAGTTGTTTTTACCGCTCTATCTATCTTGTTCATGTTCCATGGACGGAGTATATAAAGTGAAGGGGTTTGGTCTTCCCACTTCGATTTGTACAACACACATAAAAGGACTAGAGACTCTCAAGTTTTTGCCTGAAAAAAATGGAAGAGGAGATTTTAGTCATAAATTTGAACAAAAAAATGTGGGATTAAAATGTTCAAAAACTTGAGCTATGACTTGGTCAGTTATTGGGATCCCACTAGTAAGAAATTTTGGATACTAAAAGATTAATTGTGTCTACTACTACATACATGTCCTGAGCTCTCTTCTTAGGAGATGGGAAACATGATCATCTTAAATATGGTGAATATAATAGTGGTGATGAACTCATGCAACATTTTCTAATGGATAACCTGCCAGCCACCACCATACATGCATTATAACTACGTCTTCCAAAAGCATGGATCTTGTTTTTCTATTGTTTATGAGACACTAAAAGCTTGGAACTTGGCAAATGGCAACTGATGAAAGAGTATTTTAAAAATGAATGTTTAACTAAACTTCTAGGTATGATTATGTCTTCTAAAAGTGTAGATCTTGACCACTAATGAAACCATTTGTCTATTGCTCCAATAGAACTTCTAACTTCTAGGAATGATTATGTTTCCTCCGTAGGAAGAAGTGATTGCAAAGTTGCTAAACTTGTGAACTGTGAAGTGTATATTTTGTTTGCTAAACATAAAACTTCTTGCCTAGGTTTAACATGTTCTGAAACAATAACCAAAAGAGAATGGCCCAGAGGCCATACTTCATTGGAGCAGCCAGGAGGAGGAGCATGTGTGAATGAATAATTGTGATGGAACTTGAGTGAAGTTGATGGGCCAAAGAGGGGGCAGACCTACCAATTTATGGGTCCAACTGCAATTAATTGTTATTAGTCATCACACCAGACATTTTGTTCTTGGTGAAATGCACACCAGACAAAATGAAATCTATCAGATTATACCTAAGTCAGTCTTAATTGGTGGCTTTTTTCTTTCCTGAATCAAAAGGACTAACATACTAAAGAGGTCAAATCCTAATAATGCTATTTCAAAAGCCTATACTTGTCATTTTTAATAGGAATGGTATGACAACAGTAATATGATCATGGCTGCTGCTGCTATAATACCTTCCTGATTAATACAAACCAGTATTGGTTTGATCAATTTCATTCTAATTAACTGATACAGGGAAGATTTAAAGTTACTAATTAATGTATCAAGGTCATTTAATGCAGAAGTGATGGAAGACTGAAGTTTCCACCTCCAACAAGCTATTGTGCAATACTACAGAATCTGTCTTTTCTCAGCTCTTCACTAATTTCAAGCCACATTTTGAACAAACAAATCTCCCAGGGACCCAAATAATTTCAGTGACTTGGCTTGGAGCTCAGGTAAGACAAGTAGTCCCTCTCACAGTCCCCTCTATCTATTCTTCACAATTATATAAGATACAGGATAGCATGACCATTTAATGGGCAAGATGCTGGACTATAGTATCTTTATAAGTGGACCCAATTTTGGATAACTCTTCATGAATGATGATGTTCTTTATACACACTACTCTCACTCTCCCTTATCTTTGGTAAGTTGTAACCATTTAGATGCTTTCATTTTATCTGGTTGGAATAATTGCAACATTTATGTGTACCTGTACCTGACAAGCTCGATCCTCATCCACAAATACCTCTCAAAAAGAAAAGAAACCAAAATTCTGGTTGAACAACAACTAGCTAGCTTTCATTTCTTAAATTTAAATACTTCCTGCAAATTCTCCAAACCTACCATATCATAACACATAAGACCTCTTTTCTCCTTATATATACTCACTGCAGTTTCTTTTTGGCTGCTATGCAATTATTGGCTACTAATTAGTGAGATTGCAGTATATGGGAATGGAGATTTCAGGAAATAGGCCTCAAGGCTTATTGTTGGATATGGAGACTAGTTTGGCACCAAATCCAGGAGACAGAAGAGGTGACTTCTACTACAACAACAGCGAGTCAAATTTCAACAGCAACATGGTGGTTGTCTTAGCAGCATTGCTATTAGCATTAATATGTGCACTTGGTCTAAATTCCATAGCACATTGTGCTCTGAGATACAGCCACAGATCCTCCTCCTCCCCGGAGACCCGGCCGGAACAGGCTGCTTCGAACCTAGCGGCCAGGACATCCCAAAAGAACAGTGCATTCATCGGCCAGAACATTCCTGAGGTAACATATGAACCTGGAGTTCATATTGTAGTGATTGATTGTCCAATCTGCCTTGGAGAATTTGCAGAAGGTGAAAAGATGAGAGTTCTGCCAAAGTGTAACCATGGTTTCCATGCTGAGTGTATAGACAAATGGCTATGTTCACATTCATCATGTCCGCTGTGTCGGCAACTATTAATTGATGACTCAAGTTAGTTGCTTTACTAGTACAGAAGAAGTGAACGCGCCAGTAAATATTATTAATGGAGCTGGTGGTTAACTTGATTAGCTTGATTTATAGTACAAGTGATTTTGATGCCGTGGAAGAAGCTTGTTTCATAGATAGCTAGGAATAGCATTTTTTAAGACCAATGAGTCTCAAGAAAATTTTTTCCTTTATATGTTTGGTCAAATCACCAATTATTTCGTTTTAAAGGAGAATGAACACTAAAAGAACCAAATGTCTAGAGAAGACTTATCATATAATCAGGCTTGGTGTACTTATTTGGATCCAAATCCGTGCGTGGTTCACTTTCGTTCTATTCAAAAGAAAACAAAAAAAGCATGAAAAGAAGATTTGAAGTTTATATCATATCATATCATAAATTGATGGACAAGCTATGTATATGTACTTCTAATCTGTGACTCATGTGTTTAAAAATATCTAGTCTGTCTCTTCTCACCTCTTCACTAATTGCAAATATCTAGTCAGTGACTTTCCTTTGGAGTTCAGGTGAGACAAGCTTTCTCTCTCACACACAAAGACATCAAATTAAACTACAAGGTAGAGCACAGCACAGGACCATTTATGATCAATTTGCTGGATTATGGCATTCTATATGGTCCCAACTCTGGATAACTCTTCATTCATAATGTTCTTTATACTAACCCCCTTTCCCTTATCCTTTGTGACCATTTTAGATGCTCTTCTTGGCTTAGCTTTTATCTGGTTGGAATAATTGCAGCAAACTTTAACTTGTACCGTAAAAGCTCCTCAGAGACCTAGTGTACCTTGGACCAACAACCAAATATCTTTGCAGCAAATATCTCAGCAAGTGGCTTGCTGGACATTTATCTAGTGTTGCAAATATCTATGCAAGCACTTGCTGAACATTTATCTAGTGTTGTTCTCTCTATAAGAAATGTCCTTTCTACAAAATCCAAACCTACCTATCTGACACCTGAGCCTTCTTTTTTTCCTGATACTAGCTATATAGTTTATGAGCAGCTATCCAATTATATATTGGCTACTGGTTTAGTGAGATTGAAGTAGAAATGGAGATTTCAGGACACCACAAGCATCGGTTACTTCTGGACATGGAGGCTAGTATGCCACCATCCCATGCATCCAGAACAGGTGACTTCTATTACAGCAGCGAGACGAATTTCGACGCCAACATGGTGATTATCCTAGCAGCTTTGCTATGTGCATTGATATGTGATAAGGAATAAACGTTAGAGGTTAGGATGAGATTAGGTTTTGTATTCCGTACATACTAGGATTCTCTTGTGTATTCTTATCTGTAAGTGTTAATATATACAACAGGACTGTGATACTCACGGTATCCTGAATATTCACGTTCATGGTAGCGGAGCAGGCTATTCTTTAGACTGAGTTTTCTGTCTTCTTGTTTCTGTCTTCTTGTTTCCTTTTGGTCTTTAATGGCGTCTACTCCTAATACTAGTTCTTCCTCTAGTTCGTCAACCACTTCCTCTTCTTCTGGTTCTCAACCTTCTTCTTTCGCCTCCCATACTCAATCTACTTCTTCTGTCCTTAGTGTCAGCAACATCAAAAATCTTGTCCCTACAACCTTGGATTTCTCCAATTACCTTGTTTGGCAGAGTCTTCTCTACACTGTCTTTCAATCTCATCAAGTTGTCGGCCACATTGACGGAACTAGTGTGCAACCTGATGCCCTTCTAGCAGCCTCTGAACCTGGTGCCGATCCTGTCCCTAATCCCTTGTATTTCCAATGGCACCAAGTCGACAGTACTTTGGTTACTTGGATCTATGCCACCCTTTCCCCAACCATACTACAACATGTCATTCGTCCGGGTCTCTATCCTACTGCGCGAGAGGTTTGGCAGTCCATCGAAACTCTTTTTCATGATCATGTGCAGGCTCGCTACATGGAGTATCGCTCTGATTTTGTTCAGGCCCGTAAAGGCACTCGAACAATGTCAGATTATCTTCAATATGTGCGTGGTTTGGCTGATAACTTAGATGCAATTGGTCGCGGTTTGAATGAGGATGATGTGGTTATGCAGATCCTAGATGGACTGCCTCCTGATTACTCTGAAATCGTCACTGTTCTCACATCTAAGGCTCCCTTGCCCAACTATTTTGAACTTCGTTCCACTTTGCTTGCTTATGAGTCTAGGTCGACTAAGCAGCGTTCCTCTTCTTCTGTTTCTGATCAAAATCAGGTTTTCTTTGCCCAGGCTCAGGGACGAGGTAACCGAGGTTTCCCCAAGAATCGGGGCGGGCATGGCCAGCACTATTCGCCCCGGCCGCCATATAATCCCAAGCCCAATTTTTCATCTAAACAAACAGGTTTTTCTCCTCGTCCAAATTCTACTCCTCGGTCTTTTTTTCCCCAGCCTCGGTCTTTTTCATCTGACTCTGTTCTTGGTCCACCTCCTATCCAATGTCAGTTGTGTGATGGCTATCAACACACGGCTAAGTCTTGTCCTCAGAGGCATACTTCATCTTATGCCGGCGTTCATGAAACTCAGAACTCGGTTTGGTATGCCGACACTGGTGCTACCAGTCATATGACCTCAACCACGGACAATCTTGATTCGTTTTCGTCTTACAATGGCTCTGATTCTGTTCAGGTTGGGGATGGTAAGTTTCTGGCCATCACTCATATTGGTTCCAAGACTTTTCGGTTTGGTTCATTTGTGTTTTCTTTACATGATGTTTTAGTTGTTCCTTCTCTCACGAAAAATTTGATTTCTGTCAAACGATTTGCACATGACAATTGTTGTTCTGTGAGTTTTGATTCCCTTGGTTTCACTGTGAAGGGTCGACGCTTCGCGCCCAGTCTGATTCGGTGCAGTGATACGGGGCCTCTCTACTCCGTTCGTGTTTTCTCTACAAGTGTGTCATCTCCAATAATGGCTTTGGCTCATGTCCGGGTGACCTCTGAGCTATGGCATCAGCGTTTGTGTCATCCCGGCTACCCCACAATGACTCAATTTCTTCAGCAAAATCCCTCTTTAGTGTCCAATAAAAGCTTTTCCTTTTGTCATGTGTGTCAGCTTGGCAAGCAAACTGTGCTGCCTTATCCGTCTTCCAATGTTTTTAGTTCAATTCCTTTTGAAATAATACATTCAGATGTTTGGGTTTCTCCAGTTGTTTCGGTTAGTGGTTATAAGTATTATGTGATTTTTATTGATGAGTTTACTCGTTATAGCTGGCTTTATCCAATGCGTTATAAAAGTGAAGTGTTTTCTTGTTTTACTCGGTTTTTGGCCGAAGTTAAAACCCAATATAATGCCACCATAAAATTCTTTCAAAGTGATGGTGGGGGGGAGTATTGCAATCGTGATTTTGATAGTTTACTAAGTACAAATGGGATTTTGCGACGCGTTTCATGCCCCTACAGCCACCAGCAGAATGGGTTGGCTGAACGGGCACACAGGACACTACTAAACGCCGTCCGATCTGCTTTATTTCAAGCACACCTTCCTTCCTTTTTTTGGGTAGAAGCATTGTGTTATGTTAACCACATACGTAATCGGCTGCCCACGAGTTCGCTGTCTTGGAAGAGTCCCTATTTTCTTCTTTCCGGTCGTCCACCGGTTTTGGATAATATCAAGGTATTTGGGTGTGCTTGTTACCCTCACCATTTGAGTCCACACAATCATAAACTCCAACCACGTTCTAGTCTTCATGTCTTTCTCGGGCTGTCACCTTATCATAAGGGTTTTCGATGTTATGAACCCACCTCTCGCAAAGTTGTAGTTTCCCGCAATGTTGTGTTTAATGAGATTTCCTTCCCGTATCAAACACTGACCTCTAATACCAGCTCATCTCCATCTCAATCTTTCCTTCCAGAAGCTGTATCTCGTCTACCCACAGCAACGGTTACGCCACTAGTTCCGTCATTGGTGTCTATCTCTTCCACCTCCTCTGCTCCGGAATTGTTATCCACATCCGAACCAGGTAATGAACTATTATCCTCTTCTCCTTTTTCAATCTCACCTAGGGCTACAAACCAATCCTCAGCTTCTTCCTCCACAAACAACACACCAGTGTCGCCACCTGTTCGACAAAATGCCCCAACCCACCGAATGACTACTAGAGCCAAAGCAGGGATAGTAAAACCTATACAGAAACTTACTCTACTCACTTCTACCTTCTCTCCTGAACCAAACACATATGCTCAGGCATCCAAAGATCCAGCTTGGTGTGTTGCCATGGACGAGGAAATGCAGGCTTTACACAAAAACCACACTTGGTTTTTGGTTCCTAAACCACCTCCCACTGTGAATATCATTGGTTCAAAGTGGGTGTATAAACGTAAGTACAAGGCTGATGGTACTTTGGAGAGGCATAAGGCGAGATTGGTCGCACAGGGTTACTCACAGAAGGCTGGAGAGGATTTTGATGAGACTTATAGTCCCGTCATCAAACCGGCTACAATTAGAGTTGTTCTGACAATTGCAGTTTCGAATGGTTGGTCTTTGCGACAGTTGGATGTCAAGAATGCGTTCTTGAACGGCAATTTGCAGGAGGTTGTATACATGAGGCAACCTCCGGGTTATGTTGATCCCTCACGACCGGATTATGTGTGCAAATTACAGAGAGCTCTCTATGGTTTGAAACAAGCGCCACGCGCTTGGTATCAACGTTTTGCACAGTTTCTTATTTCTCAAGGATTCTTTACTTGCAAGTCTGATTCATCACTCTTTATCCTGCAATCTGTCCATGGAGTTGCTTATCTTCTTCTTTATGTCGATGACATTGTGTTAACTGCTTCTACATCAGCTCTTTTGGACAGACTACTTGTTTTGTTGAAGCAGGAATTTCTCATGACAGATTTGGGACCGTTGCATTATTTTCTTGGTGTCCAAATTGCTCATACTCAGGAGGGTTTGTTTCTGTACCAGCGAAAGTATTTGCAGTCCATTTTCAAGAGGGCAGGTTTTGCAAGTGCAAAGTCTACACCAACACCAATGAAACCAAAGTTGCAGTTGTCTCTTGATCAAGGTGAGCTACTTTCAGTTGAAGACCAATCTATGTATCGTACGGTTGTTGGAGCATTACAGTATCTTACATTCACACGTCCGGATATCTCCTTTGCTGTGAATTTGGTATGTCAATTTATGCACAAACCCACAAATGTTCACTGGACAGCAGTCAAACGAATTCTTCGTTTTTTGTGGGGCACACAGGATAGGGGTTTCATTATTCGGCCTGTCCATCTACGCAATATGGTTGCTTATAGTGATGCTGATTGGGCGGGCTGTCTTGATACTCGCCGATCCACCACAGGTTACAGTGTTTATATTGGAGGAAATTTGGTCTCTTGGTCTGCCAAGAAACAACATACTGTTTCTCGTAGTAGTGCAGAATCGGAATACAGGGCATTGGCGAGTACAGTGGCTGATGTTAGTTGGCTGCGCACTTTGCTTTCAGAACTCGGTTATGCACCTACTCTTCCTATAGTGGTGCATTGTGACAACAAGTCAGCGACCTTCTTAGCTACCAATCCGGTTCAACATCAACGAACGAAGCATTTAGAAGTGGATTTGCATTTTGTGCGCGAGAGAGTTCGTTGGCAGCATATTTTAGTTTCTCATATCGATGCTTCTCAACAATTAGCTGACATCTTTACGAAGTCCCTAGGCGTGTCTATGTTTGAAGAATTATGTAACAATTTGAGCTTGGCCTCTTTAGCCACCCTCAAATTGAGGGGGAGTGATAAGGAATAAACGTTAGAGGTTAGGATGAGATTAGGTTTTGTATTCCGTACATACTAGGATTCTCTTGTGTATTCTTATCTGTAAGTGTTAATATATACAACAGGACTGTGATACTCACGGTATCCTGAATATTCACGTTCAATATGTGCACTTGGTCTAAACTCCATAGTACGTTGTGCCTTAAGATGCGGCTATAGATTTTCGCCAGAGACCCCGGGAGAGGCTGCTTCAGACCTGGCTGCAACTTCAGGAGTAAAGAAAACTACGTTGATCAGCCAGATTCCAGAGGTAACATATCAATCAGGGCTTCATGTTGTAGTGACAGACTGTCCAATTTGCCTTGGAGAACTTGCTGAGGGGGAAAAGGTGAGAGTGCTACCGAAATGCAACCATGGTTTCCATGTTAATTGTATAGACCAATGGTTATGCTCACATGCATCTTGTCCGTTGTGCCGGCGACCATTAGTTGATGAATCAACAAGTTTTAGTACTAATGCAGGAGAGGTGACTGTGACAGTCCAGTTACCAGGTAATAGTAATGGAGCTGGTGGATAACAATCCAATTTGCTTGCTAATCAGTAAGTGGTGGAGCTAGCCAATAAAAGAGCTCATTGTTGGTGATGAAGATATGATATCCATGGACAGGTCGAGTATGCCATCTCAGGACAAATGAGTTTCCAACTCTTGAGGGCCTTAAAGTGGTAATTAACAAAGCTGAGGTCCAAGGTTTAAGTCTTGCATGCCTTGAATATCACCTGCCGGAATTTGTATTCTTATAGTATGAAGAGATCATCATTGGTGTTGTCATGTACTATTATTGATGTACAGATAGACATCCAGGTTCCTGGCGTCTTTTCCTATAATGCTTTTTCGAAATTTTTTGTCAAATTCTTTTCTCTCTCAATTATATAGATGGAGCTGCAGTTAAAAGTAATACAAGCAGTCAAGCACAGTTACAACAGATCAAACTTGTGTGCGAGGAGACAAACTAGGTGCTTCCATCTCTGAATTTTCAATGATCTTACAATATATCAAACTTGATGACTAATGAATACAAGTCAACTGGTTATGAATTCTGTTCTGTTTTGTATTCTGCGACAATTCATATGCTTCAACATGAATCTATTGTAGCATTTGGTCAATTACTTGTTTGTCTATCATGAGCAAACGAGGTTCTTATTGAATAGTTAAGGAATGGAGTTTACAAGGCCTTGCTTGCAAGCAACAAGTGTATCCCAAAAACAGCATTCCATAAAGATAGCAACAAATGAAAAAATAAGACAAAAACAGTAAGACAGGAGGGTTCTGGTTGAAACATCTTTGCTTGACATGGGAGTTTTTATAGGATGAATAGTCCTAAGTGTAAATTTATAAAGGGAGGATATGGTGCTTGTGAGAGTAAGGGGAGTAAGGAGAGTTGGACACAAAAGAAGGGGGATTAGTGATGCTATGATCTGAAATTGGCATAGCCATATTGGGGCTCCTTGGTGTCATGACAGGGCTTCTTGATCTTGACATCATAGTACTCCGACCATATGCTCTTTCTCCGGCGCCTCGCGGCCCTTTCTCTGCCCATTTCAGCTCAGCTTGCTTCACCGCACTAGAGTACCCTGAACAGCACCCAACCATTCCTGCTCTTTGTATGTACCTGCACATTAAATATCAAAAGAAAATGAAGAGTCATACATATAATGTGTAGCATGTTCATGGAACTAAGATCATTGGTTAATTGATTAACTACAAATATACCAGATTTCAAGGAAAATTTTGTCTCATCTGTAATGTCCATAGTCTAAAATATTTGGACGGCAAAGCAAACTGAGTTGGTCCAAAGAGTTGACCCTTTGGCATCCTCAATTCTACATGTAACATTCCACAGCATCTAACATCGTCCTTTAATCTTTTAGTATCAGTTCTATATGTAGCAGATAACTACAATGAAGATTTCAGAAAAGAAAAAAGAAAGGCTTCCATGTGAACAATTAATTCTTTGGTTATCACTTTTTTCCTGATTTGGTTTTTTGAAAGATAAATTAGAAAGGAAATTGATCTGTAAGTGTGTGTTACCTTTGACTAAATCTTCTCCCCAAACACTGCAGGCATTTTCTTCCCTCCGTCATCTCTCCCATTCCTATGCTCACACAATTCCTGCAATAGACCCTTCCACAGACCTGCATATATCAAAGAAGCATGTCTATCTCAGACATCCTGGCAAGAAGTTTGCTTGCTTTCCTATGTTCTCTACATAGACGTGATGTTCAATAAGACATAGTACTTCTTTTTGGAATCCAAATATTGGCTAGAAACCAGTAAAGTACCACCAGCTATATATACATATGAAAGAGCAAGTACTTACCAAGCATCTATGCCTGAAAATGTAGATGTAGTTGGAACAAATGGTGCAGATATTGGAGTGAGGGATCCCGGGCCGACGAGACCTTCCACCTCTCTCCTGGTACCCTGAAGTCATACTAATGGCACTCGCATCATCATACATCATGCTAGTCTCCATAGCACCATGAACATGATGATGATGATGATGTTGCTGCCTATTGTCCCTGCCACCTGCATGGCCTGCATGACGATGATGATGGCTCTGGAGATCATCATTTCCGTATCCATGATGGTGACCATGCGGTGAATGCATGTTTTCTACGATACCATGGTGATGATGATGATGATGGTGGTAGTGTTGGTGATCATTGGCTGCTTGCTGCCGGCCTGTGTTGAAGTCGAGGCTAGGCAATTTGATGAGATGGGAGCCGCCTTGCTTTCTAGGGCTATGCTTGTCTTCTTGGATTGGTTCCATGCTTGCCTGTTTCTTCTTTTCTGCAACAACATTTGCACTTGGCTTCACTGTTGCAAGGTCTTGAAAAGTGAGGTTGACTGAATCATCAGGAATTCCTGAATACAGTTCCTCTAGCTCTAGTTTTGCCTTTGATAATGTCCTCAAATCCCCCATATTGGCTAGCTAGCTACCTAGCTAGGCTGTTAACCTTCCTCTTAGAGAGAGGGATTCAAAGATTGTGGAACACTTACCAAAAGCTAGGTAGCTAGAGTAGTTGTTTGCTTTGGGATCATACAACTATTATATAGAGTTGGCGAATTGGATTGCCGGTCTTAAGAGATGGACGTATGCACACAGACACCCAAAAGCAGACAAATGGAATATACATAATTTATTGGTTATTGATCTGTCCCAGAGAATTTCTATTAAATTATGAACTTAATCCTGTGGAATCAAAGGATTTCACTTACCATGATCTCAAAAATTAATCTTCATTTATACTGTGATGACTTGCACTTTCAAACTAACAGGAAAGAAGTGCATATGCGTAGCTAGCACAAAAAAATTCAAGAAGAGAAGTCTTTTGCATGTTTACATGAGGCAGAAATTTTGACCTTACACAGATATTTTGTTAAATGGCTATAAATTTTAATTTTACATGATCAAGGACAACTGTGATATTGATCAATCCTGTAAATTATTAGCTGCCACTTGCTCTACGCATGAGGAATCAAGAATCTCTGGAGTTAATTTTAAGGAACAATTAGGAAGATGAGCATAACATTCTGTACAAGGGTCATTTCAGTTCTCCTGCATTTCCCAAGAGAAAGAGACCATTTAGATGATACCAAAAAAACTGATGGTTGGCTGCCAATTATGCAATTGTATCAAAGTCTTGACGGCTGTTTCTAGGTGAAAGTGAATGAGATATTTTTAGGCTGTTATATTCGTTGGGGGGATAAAGAGTACATGACATGTTGCAGATGAGTAGCTAGATGATTTTGTTGTTTATTATGATGATCCTTAGACCTTAATTTCACCAACCAAATTAGTATCATGATTTGAAGGTCAAATCATTGTTAACATTGTCTATCACGGATAGCATCAACCCGGCCAAGAGTAGGACAAGTCCTAGGCCGGACTATTTTGCTAATTAGTTTACTACTAATACCCAATCAGGTGAAGGTCAAGTTATTTGTCTCACTTGGGTTTGGAGGAATCAAAGCATCACTAATTTAGATTTACTCTATAATATATGCTGCGGTTTGCTGTTTTTGACGCGTTTTTCCTCATCTTTACAATGGTCTGCCTTTGGCTAAGCCGTACAAGACCAGTCATTCTGCAGTTCTTTTATCTCTTTAGTAAAACAACAAACCAAACCTCCCAAGAGTAATAATTACAAGGAGTAACAGACGTGGGTTGGTTTTGACAATTGTCCAGCATTAAAAGCAAGCCTAGTGCTGTGATATGACAGGTGACAGATAGCTATGGTTGCCTCAACAAGGAAGACAGAACAGAACCCTCATTGTGTCCAATATTGTTCTGCTCTAAAAATAAAGCACCTTATTACATGACAGGATCACATAGGAAGCTTAAGTTTGGCCGTGTAATAAAATTTCCTTGTCTTAAACCCGAATCGCAGGAGCAGAGGAGAAAAGCAGTTGGCTACTCAATGCATGATTTTCTTGATCAAAAGACAGAAAAGCAATCGTCACTTGTTGTATACTAGTCATAATGGAGGAAGATGACCGGCCTATTTGGCATAACTAAAGGACTCTTATGTTGGCATGTTAGGCTTACCTTATCCTGTTGTGTACGAGCCTTCAGGGTATAACAAATGAACATCGACGTCTATAGTTAGATTTTTTTTTTTTAAAAAAAAAACTGATATATAGAGGAAAGAGAGATGTAAATAGCACGAAACAAAATTGCATTTCTTCTGTGAATGTGTAAGAAACACGTATGTAAAACTTTAGTTCTTTCCCTCGTCCTAAAAGATTTCTGCAGGTTCTCTTGTTTCCTGCAGCTATGTAGAACTTAATCCTCATATGTTTCCTTCCTCATTTTCATGATGGAAAAGAAAAAGAAAAAAAATGGAAAAACTCTATATGAGACTATTTGACAAAAAGTATCCTCAATCATTTCTATTGTCATGATCCCAGCCCATAGATGCAAGAAATGCTTCATGAGACAGGCCTCTCAAGCTATCTCCATTATTTTGAGCAAGTAAACAAGAACCCAAGCTACCCTGTTGTTGCTCCTGCATCAAGCTTGAGCTTGTAATTCCATTTTCCTTGACAAGATCGTCTAGTGGCTGAGTGGCTGCGTCTACCAGGCTCATCAAGCTCAAACCCGGAACATCTGGTTGCGCATCCTCACGATTGGGATGGGAATTTAGGTCTATTCGTCCGCTGCTTAATTCAGACACCAGATCAGTTTGCTTTCTGCTGTTGTTTCCTTCATTATCCAAATTATTCATGCACGGTGTTGCTTTGCTCAAGCTGCCATTTGCCTCTGCTTCATCCTTCTCCTTCTGGAAATATTCTGCTTCACGTTCCGACTGGCGTTTCCTCCTCTTCATCATAAGGGTTTTAAACCGGCGCCTCACGGTCATGCAAACAGTGCACATGCACGAGGACTTGTGCTTGCCCTTGCCACTTGGTGGCTGAATGCAGACAATGCAAGTACAACCTGGACGGTGCCTGGGATGCTTTGTGGTGGCGCCAACAGATGACTCCCCCGTTTCACCTATTTTATCCCCAAGAACAGCTGCGCTGGCCAGAGCATCTAAACCAGAAGGCTCGCATTCTTCAAACGTCTTACGATTTTCTGTGGTCCTTCTCTTCTTGAAATCTGCCAAAGACAACAGGAGTTAGAATTAAGCAGGCATATATAGAGATTCATTAGAGATCAAACTAACATATCAAATACAAATCAAAGCACAAAAGGGAATCCCTGTCTTTTATGCTTATGCACAAAGCAAACAGAATTGAGTAGGACCTTTGCAAACTCTGAGAAGATTTTCCAAATCCCTTGGACTCATCTCCTCGGGTGCAGAACATGTATTCCTAGGGGAAGGCAAAATAAAAGTTTACGGTAAAGTTAAACCTTCATCCAGAAATTTTCTCACATAAAATGTTTGAATCACACAAAAGGATAAAATCAAAAGACTAGAAAAAGGAAAAAAGAGAAGAAAGCCAAACCGGGTAGAATCCCAAACGTTATCTAAACACCTCCACTTTGGAGGAAGAAGTGCATCAACAGGCAATTTTCGCCATTTTGAGCAATCGTCACACTGAGCCCATTGTTCTTGTCCCCTGATTGAAGATTTAAAGATTCAGCGCTAAAACGGATGATGTTCAGCAAATTTAAAAAGAGCCCACTCTTAGATTAAAAAGGAGCAATGAGATTGGCCATCCTTGCATCCACATTATACTTCCAAGACAGGGTATGGAAAGTCATTTTTTATGCGATCTACCTAGATTATGACAATAAACAGACAAATTAAGAAGGAAAAACAGTAGATGAGAAAAAGATAGAGCGCATCATAAGAATTTGGAAATGCCACAAGGGTCTGTAATTTGGAAATAGACAAAACATGGCATAGCATGATGCCTCTGCAGGTGTAACTAACATGAATCTGTGCTACAAATCTTAAATCATGACTGGATTCCAAGAAGATGCCAATTACATACAAATAATTTACCAGGCAACCCAAAGGCAAAGAACTACTTGACGCCCTACGGACAAATTATGGAAGAGCTTAGGCAGTCAAGTTCAATCTTATTCTGCACGCAAAATATAAAAAGACGTCAAGAATCCTCACCCAGATGGTCGAGCAAGAAATATGGTTCTCTTCCCAAAAACTGGAGGCTCCTAAATAACAGAAACAGGAATGGTCACATAGCATTACCAGGAAACATTGTGTCGCTTGGAATGAATCTCAAAACATCATTGTTATATAACTGAATATAGAGAAGCAAACATGACAAACTCACATCATACTCTTCAAATTCATGGTCATCAATAGTGATAATGTTTGGTTTAACACTCGGGGGTGGACGAAGCAGCTCTTGTGCTTCCTCCCATGTGAGCCTCAGCTCCATAGCATCTTCATTATGAATTAGTAACCTCTTACATTTAGATCCAATATTTCGAGCCCTCTTCTTCTCAGCAGGCACCGGGCTTTGCTGCGGCTGATCCATAATTGCCACTCCGCCATTATTCTCACTATTATTCCAGCCAGTATCTCCCTCGGCTATATTAAAAGTTAGAACAAAGTGTATATCAACATGACTGCTGCCATAACAAATGGGAAAGTCCACAATAATCACTTACTGCAAAAGAAGTCTCTACAGTACCAGAAAAGGAAGTTTCTCCAGAAGCAGCACCACTGTGAAAGGCAGGCGTTGGAGGATCCTGTTTTTTCAAGGAGAACATGCAGGCCAAGATATGTTAGCAAAAAGTACAAAAAAGAGATAAAGCAATATGTTAATAGATATTAACCTGTGTATCTACAATATTGTTTGCTGACTTGCGATATCCAACAACAAGTTTTCCTCCAGGTTCTATCCGGCTAAAAATTACTGCACCAGAAGCGAAACATAATTAGAAAACTAATGAGCAACATATGCTGTAGTTCTGGTGGGGCAAAGAGATGTTATAACAAAAGAAAACTAGAGAAGTGGGTCCATTCACCATTGTGAGAGGCCACATCAGTGTATTTTACCTTTGTTAAACTTGTATACAAGCAGAGAAGATTTACACAAGTTCACATGGGATTCATGATAAAAGCTTGAAATAATAACTGATGACAAAGTTTTACCTCTCAACCCTTATGGGTAGAAGTTTTGCATGTACAAGAGCACAAGGACTAAAAATTTAAGAACTAATAAATGCTGACGCTAGTTTATCCCGAGTGTTTGCTAAAGCCTCGCATATGTCAATAAACCTTAAAAGCATCATACTCTCATAGGCAGCCAGATTAGAAGCAATTTTAAGCATGAAAAAGGCATACTTGTATCACCCGCTTGTAATTGCATGGACTGTATACAAGGAGTTACACCTTCCAAGACATACATCCTACTATTATTATTGGGCCAAAATCTGAACTGAAAGGTCCATTCTCTGCCCTTCACATCTTGGATCCTTATAGGAAGCCCTTCGGATTGAGAAATAGGAGGAAAATATGCCTGCATTAGTTTATAGATTAGAGACATGAAAGAAAGAAGGAAAGACAACCAAATATAACATTATTAAAAGGTACAAGTTGCAAACTTACTTCAGCACATGCTTTTGGGAGAACCAAACGGCCTATTCGACCAGCATCACTGGCACTGAGAACCTTCTCAAACAATGGTTGAACTTTGGAATTCAAACTGGTTGAAAACATGCTTAAGGCAAACTTCGTCAAAAAGTCGACCAAAATGAAAGGAACATATCAGAGAAGCAGATATTTATGGGGAAAGAAAATTTCAGAAGCAAAGGATACTCTCCAGATAATTGCTGTAGCTCTTCATCAGTGATCCTTGGCCAATAACGGGGAAGTAACTGATTCTTACCACGCCCCTCAGCAGGAGGCCTTGCAACGCGTGGCTCAGATGCTACATTTTTATTGCTCTCTGAACTCAAAGCAACACCAGGTTTTAAGGGTTTAGGATATATGGGCCGAGATCTTTGGCCCTGCTGAAAAGAAGGTGCTTGACCTTGTTCCCTCCCTTCAACAACCATACCAGGAACTGCCACAAAACTTGTGCTCCCAGATGGAGTTCCCAGTGATATATTCAAAGATGACTGGCCAAGTGATCCATGCATATCGCCCATGTCTATTATAGGTCTAACATGGTCTGGTTTCACAAAAGTAGAAGATCCAACAGATGGAGTTAGATTTGAGAAGGTCGGGCCAATTTCCCGAACTGCATGCGTGATCTCATCTTGTCTGAATTGCCCAAGACAAGCATTTGTATCAACTCCATCAGACGGACACAATAAATTGGATTCATTAGCCTCAATCATTTTCCGCAACTGTACAAATTTTCCCTCGTCATTGGAGTGACTAGTCACTTTATTTTCAACAGGAATAGACTCCCCATCACTAGCCCCATTTGCTGGCAAAGAACTGAGTCCATTACCAGTCTTCTTACGCTTCATCTGAGTGAAGAACAAATGGAAATTAACAATAGAGCAATCAGCAGAGACAGGGGGAAAATGTATAAAGCTAAATAATTTATAATGCATGCAACCGTAGAAGAAAAAATTGCACAACGAAATTACAATTAAAAGTTCTGAAACTGATTTTTGTATATCCAACAACACTAGGAGTCATCAAAAGATTTAGTCGCCATAGTAATAAAGGCACTCAGAACTTCTATGCACGTGCTTCTTCACATTCACGTTCTAGTGAAGTGTTCTTATAGAACTTCTATGCATAGTATTGCATAAGTGATCTTATGTTTCTCAAATGTCATGCATGACTTTGTTTACTGATTGTGCAGCCACTAATAGTACAAATTTAAGCAACTGCCTCCCACTGGCACAAACAATTTCCAACTCAAAAATTATCCAACATATGCGAGACAAGGAAGCAAGTCATATTACCAACTGTTGGTGATAAATCCTTGCACAGGCGGTACACCCAACACCCCCAAAATCCAGGAGCTCCAGCAAACACTTTGAAGCTATGCATCCACAGTGTAGACGCTGCAATACCAATGTAAGTGAGACACGTTCTAGTTTTCTGGCCAATCATTTTTTCATAGACCAAAAAGGTTCGGCAAAAGGAAAGGAACTGGATAGACCAAACAGACCAACCATTAGCTTACCTTGTTGCAAAGGTAGCATTCCCTCCAACCAGGTTCATCCGAATGGAATGTATCACAGTAAACTGCATTCTCATATGCAGATCTACAGTACAAACCAGAACGAGATACAGATTAGCATCAATAGAATATTAATGAGTTCAGAATACAGAAAAGATACTGTTTCACGGTAGAGTATCTGTTGATGCATGCATGCAGTTAACTACTGTAGAAGTGTTTAGCAAAAGTTACAAGAATCACACAATTGTTTAGGCAACAGGAATAAAAGAATGGAAAAGCAACAACATCATTAGAGCTCTGTAATAAAGAAAGTAATGGACTGTTTAAAATTGGATCACTAACAGGTTTCAAAAATAAGCAGATGAAAATTGAAATGTGAGTTGGAAGCTACAGTAGAAACTATCTCGTTGCCCTGTGCCGTGATCTGCTCATGCAGAATTACATTCTGACATAGCGGGATCAAGTAATTGGCAATGCCACAAACGTAATCAGGCAATATGTTAATCTAAAATAATAGCACATAACTGTACATGCATGTTTCACATACAAACTCTGGCCTTCCTTTGCATTTCTTTTCCCATTCAATAAAATTAGGAATTTCACCCAACTGACGTAGTTAAATCATTAAACAGTTCAGAAACCATGGATCCAAAGAGGTTTCCAATATCTTCACAAATTAGCAAGGCAGTCCATAAGTTGGTGAAACTTTCCATTATAAGCCTACTAATGACCCGCAGACAGTCCTCACTGCTATCAATTTTTTTTTATGGATTGCGCATTATTATCAGGGATATATAGTTATAAAAGGTTGTAAAAAGAGATTAATATTAACGAGAGAGAGTAACCACTTTTGCGGGGTTAATATCATGATTACCATTATTGTTATCTAATTATAGGTGCCTTAACCGTCCACAATGCTGCACAACAAATCTTTCTCCCCGTAATTACACATGCCACACCATAATGCAACACATCACAAAACCGTTAATCAAAGTCAAAGGAAACCCCAATTCAACAAAACCTCTAGAGAACACAAATCCAGGCCATCAATCAGCTCATGATCAGAAACCAGAGAAACCCCCACCACATCACCAAAACCTCCCAGTCCCAGTCCCAGTCCCAGTCGCAGGCAGGCAGCATTCAATATTCAATCCAGCAATAAAAACAGCTAAAGAAGCAAACTTTGGATCAGAAAAGAGAGGGCAGCGATTTTACCCGCAGGAGAAGCAAAGAGCAGCACATCCACCAGATCGCATAGGCCAGCCTCTCTTCCATTCCCGGCTGGTGGTCGTCCCACACAGCACATTCATGCAAATCCTGGTCCCCATTGCTTCAACAAGCAAGGAAAAAGATCAAATCTTTGAACCCGAAACCCAAATCAAATCAAGACCCAAAACCCCCTTTTGACCCCAGAAGCCAGAGAGACAACCAACAATAATAGTTTTTCACCCATAATAAATAAATAAACCCCCCACCCACGAATTTGATCGAAAACCCACCAATTTTATGAGCAACCCATGCAAAACCCGCAAAATCAACGTCGTATGAATCAATCAAGCACCCATGAAGGCAAAACCCAGCAATTGCACACGCGGGACGCAGGCTCTTACCTTCATACAACGCAGCCAGCAGCCACAGCAGCAGAGGAGTCAAAGGGAGTCAAACCCAAGAGGAAAACAGAGGAGAGTGTAACGGAAGAGGGAAAGGGAAGGAGGAGAAGACAAGGAGGGAGGGAGGGGGGGTGGTGGTGGGTTTTGGTGGAGGGAGGGAGTTATGTTAGGTTGTTGTAAATATATATGTGTGTGTGTGTGTGTATGTATTTGCTGCTTGTGGGTTTTTGTGTGTAAATAATAGAGACAGAACAGAGAGAGAGAAGGGTGGGGGAAGAGAGAGAGGTAGAAAGAGAAGAGAGTGCATGCAAAAAGAGAACAGATGCATAAAATGCATGCACGACACTTTGATATAACTTATGGTGAGAAAAAAGTGAAACCCCCCCCCCCCCCCCCCCCCCCCCCCCCCCCCCCCCCCCCCCCCTCCACTACTACCCACTCCTCCCCTCCTCCTCCTCACTCACTGTGTTTGTGTGTGTTTAGACTTTAGAGAGTTAGTTTGTGTTTGTATATTAGTACTACTACTACTAGTTAATTTGTCAACACAAACACCTACCCCCCCTTTTTTATTTTTATTCTCTTTTTTTTGCTTTTTTAGTTGGTTGAGTAAAAAAAATATTAATAATATCCTATTACACTCTTTCAGGGCTTTATTAGACCCTCCTTCTAGGAAAAACCGTGCGACGAAAAATAAACCGTGGGACGAAAATAAAATTAAGCGGACACCGCAATTATTAATGCTGTGTTGTTTTGACATGTCTAATTTTTGTTGTTAACCCAAGTTGGTAGTGTTGTTTTGTTTCGGCCGTTTCGCATTCACTTAATCCCTTCTTTCTATTCCCAAAATCTTAAAAGAGTCTTTTTTTTAGGACATTGATTCGGCGACATTGCTGGTTTCGGGAATCATGGGATTTCGTTAACCACCAAAGGTAGTAAAAAGGGTTTCCAACTTTCCAAGTTATGTTGGTGAATTTAAGTTTTACTGGTGGGGTGACGGGTCGTTGACTAGGACATATAATAAAAAGGTGATAAAATTCACTCATTATTTTTCTAAAACAATTTTGGAGGTGAATGAATTAGATTTGATCACTTTCTTTTCTGGCATATTAATTGGGTTACGTGTTCTAATTTTGATCAATTAGAAGCATGAATCAGAAAGGCCAGGTTTCATTAAGCCAGCTTAGGTTTTCGGTGCCCACTAGAGTTGTGCAGTGTGTACACATATTTTGATCTGGCTATTACTATATATTTTCAAATTTATTCTTTTACGTGTGTGTTTCCTGAAATTGAAAGGAATGAAATTATGACAGGATCTAAAGTTGGTGACTGCATGCGGTTTTGTAATATATATCCTAATTAATTAGCTAGCGTTTGAGAGAAGAATTCATGGTGACGACATTTTCTACAAAAACTTGGAGTAATTAATTGTACGTAGTTGCTGCAATACTCCACTATATAGATGAATGGTGAATTGGTGATTATGCATGTCTCTTTTTACAGACTAATTCTAAGAATAAAAATGATTTAAAGTCAATAGTTAATTTAGTTCCCAAACTAATTTACAACTTGAAGTGGATTTTGAAGACACCAAACAAGTTAATCTTGTCCTGATATTTTTTTTACCCAACAATTAAAATTAATGCAAGTGATCATACATATGATGTACTCTTCCTATATAATTAAGGTCTTCCCGTGCGCGTTGGTAAGATTTGAAATTACAACTTATTATTATAGTACACTTCGTTACAAAATGGGTGTCATGACAAAATTCATTGTATAAAGCGAGTATATATATCCCAATTTTTACCTAATCAAGCATATATACTTGGACAAACAAGAACCAGTCTTGTTGGTTGGTAAGAGTTCAAAGATATCCCCCTCGATCCTGACTTAGAAGAAGAATTCCTTGTAAAGAATTTATGATGTTTCAATGGTGCCATGTATATAGCTCTTTCGCTATATATCTAGCTCTACAGTACTAATCAAATTTTTTAGTGCGCGGATAATTGAGCCCATCTCTTAATTTTAAGTTGGTCTTCATCTTATCTTTTTAAAAAATTAATGACTAATTTGGATGTAGTTTCCCTTCTCTTTTTAAATATTTTCGTTTTACCAATTACTTTTTGAATTTATCAAGTTGGTCGTTTCGTACAAGTACAACTTGATGAGCATTAATGTTTCTCGAGTTAATTAGCAATTAAGGAGAAGAAGAAAGTTAGCAAATGTAGGCTCGATCCATAGTCTTGCTTGTGAGAGAATCTGATAATTTCATTATAATAATTTGGATCTTATTAATCAATATTGGTCCATGCCCCCTTGTTGTTTTAACATTATAATTAAATTAATTTGGTTATATTATAATTACGATTGGATAGTGCATTTTCAGAATACGGGTCCCTATCATCCAACATGGACATCTGATCTTCCCAATCCAAAACAACCTCATTTAAGCACCAATTAAGAGAGTTGGGGGATGTAATGTAAGATTTCTTGTGGTGATGAACACTGAACAGTTAAATTGCCAACCCAAATTTTAAAAAGCTTTAAAAATCACAAATCAGCCCAAAAATGACAATGCCTAGGTGTTAACTTTTTTCTGTTCTAGAAACGTATTAAATTATTTATACATGTAGTCCATGCACAGCCGCAAATGTTTGACATATAACAGCATCTTACACGTCACGCAAATTTCATTAAATTAGATATGCATATGGAGATGCATGCTTGTTTGAATACCGACCATTTCCACAAACATTGAACATTAAACATTTCCTCCAAAACGTGATTAATTAATTTACCAAATTAATGTTTCTTTCTCCACGTACATTAATTTGCTCCATTCACGCATATTATTAACTTTTAATTAATTGTTTACCATGAGATCTGGAAGCCAACTTATCACTCACCCATGCCCTCATTGTATATATATGCATCCATATATAAGAGAAATTTCATATATCTATACATATAAGAAGGATACCTTTACACATGTAAAAGTAGTCTATGCACTAACTATATCTTAT
The DNA here is from genome assembly GCA_028386065.3 of Turnera subulata. Taxonomy (NCBI): domain Eukaryota; kingdom Viridiplantae; phylum Streptophyta; class Magnoliopsida; order Malpighiales; family Passifloraceae; genus Turnera; species Turnera subulata. The sequence continues at coordinate 202,715 of JAKUCV010004712.1, read as the reverse complement.
AAGAATTTTTATAGTTAATTAGTTATGGTAGATATACGTACGCATGTATATATATGGAACCAGTCATCACCTACTCTCTTTGATTAAGTAATAAGAATTGATTAGTTGACTATATGCATGAGTACCCCTATATTGTTTGGGTTCACGTTTGCTATTAATGGCCGATATATAAATATGATCTGAGCCCCATATCGCCCCTGAATATACATACATGCATTCATATATATAATAATTGATTCGAGTATATATATGACAGCTCCTTAATTTGGCAACCAAAAATAAGAAGGAAGAAATGAAGAAACTGCGACCAGTATACTAGCATTAAATTTCTGTCTACTAGTATTACAAAACCAAGATGTTTATCCTAGTTTAACTTGTGTGAAGTGCAGTCCAGACATTAAAAATATTTTAGTTATGAAGAATAATGAAAACCAAAAAAGGGGTTGAAGTGTGTAACTAACACACACTAATTAATTAAAAAGTTAAAAGATCCATGCATGCAGATCAATGTATATATATATATATATACATGCAAAAGTCAAAATTAATTTGAGTCTAGTTATCTAGCTAACTATATATATAGCTCACACAAATTTAAAAAGTTAAAACCTCCATGCTTCCATAGAATATTTTTGTAACTGAAAATGAGGTATCCAGCACCTTCTTAATACTTTTTTTTTTTTGTGGATTAATAAACTATTCATCACTTCAATGCATGTGCTCCCTATAATAGTCATGTGGGTGGGGCTTTTCCACACTACTGCGTCACTTATGCGATCTGTTATATATCTCTCTCTATATAAGTAGTTTCTTTAAAATCATGCATGCAAGTGTTATTTTCATGCGATCACTGTGTAGTGTGGCTAGCCAACAGGGGAAGAGGAAGTGTTAATTCGTTGGATAGCCACCGAATATGGCCCTCCACGCTGTGGGGATGGTGGCTGTTGAGCCCAGTAAATCCCCGACATTATAACGCGTAGCAGGCGAGGGTGTCCGCTGGTGCTCTGATGGGCGGTCTCTCCTTTTGAAGAGGGTCTAATGCCAGAATGTAACCGGTATTAACCGGAGCCTGAACCGACGGGGCGATAATGACACCACTGATGCATTTTTTTTTCTCGACAAATTAAAAAAACAAGGGAAGAGGAAGTTGAAATTATTCACATATGTACCGTATATTCTTTTTTGGAGTTTTGCAGCGACTAATTCGGATTCGACCCAAGTCCCATACTTAGTCATGGTGGCTGAGTCTCTCAATGAGGATTTTCTGCATACATAAAGACTCTAACCGAAAACGGAAACCTCGCCAAAGTAGAACCAACTCACTTACTACACCCCCATTGGCCACATATGTATGTATATATATAATCTTTTAAAGTTTTTCCCACATCCTTTGATCTATCTTATGATGTTTTGTTTTGTAATGGTAAAGTGTGGGCCAAAATTATTGAGTTTGGAGTGGAGGCCCAAATTCTTTCACCAAACGGATCCCTCACACGAAATTTGGCACCACCCCCTTTTGGAGGCCCAAGTTCGTCTTTACCGCTAAAAATAGCCAACCTCTTCTGCCGCCAAAAAGACCCAATTGGAATTCGCGGCAATTCACAAAACGCCGAAGAGTGCCAAATTTAGCATATAAAAATACACCAACTCCCCCCTCTCATTCCACTTCTGGGTTGCAAACGCTGGGTGGGTTTGATATCGATTTCTAAAGAATTCAACTGCAGTTTATTGGGTAAGTATTATTCCTCATAGTCTATTCATATATGTTCTTCTCTCCTTCATTTTTCTGATCTGTTTTGTGTTTACCCATATCTGTATGTTGTTGATAATTGTAGGATGTACTAGCTCTTTTTGAAGTAAGAGTTACCCTGTTCATTTTTTTTTTTCGTTACCATTGAAGTTTTCTTGTTGGGGATGCTTGTTTTCTTTTGGTTAATGCCGTTTGTTTGTTAGAATATTTGGTGGGTTGGAGAAGAAGAAGAAGAAGAAGAAGAAGAAGAAGAAGGAGAGGAGATGTCAGTTATTGCTATGGAACCCCCGAGCAATTGCTCTGGTGGAGCTCAAGTTGGAATTAAAAGGAAACCCATGTCAAATTCAGGGTTAAATTCTGATTTGGAGAAAAGGGATGCGATGAGAACATGGCAGGAAATGAAAGCAAATGGGTTCGTGACACCTGTTAGCCTGAGGCCGACAGTGGAGGATAATCAGGCCAAGAAGGTTAGGAATGAGAGGAAATTGGATCCTTCTAAGGCGGGGCAAGTCAAGAATCTCAATGCTAAGAATGAGAGGAAATTGGATCCTTCTACGGCGGGGCAAGTCAAGAACCTTAATGGTAAGAATGAGAGGAAATTGGAGGCTTCTAAGGCGGAGCGAGCCGGGGACCTTAATGGTAAGAATGAGAGGAAATTGGATCCTTCTATGGCGGCGCAAGTCAAGAACCTTAATGGTAAGAATGAGAGGAAATTGGAGGCTTCTAAGGCGGAGCGAGCCGGGGACCTTAGTCTTAAGCTCGCACCTCCAGGGACGACAATCCCAACTCCAAAGAAGCCTCGTGAGAACCGTAGGAGAAAAGATGAGGGGATCAGGAATAGGGTGGTGGTGCAAGGGGAGGACAGGTTTAGCAAGACGGCTGCGCCTACTGGGCTGCTTAGCAAGTTCGATGTAGGGATCATTAACCGGATAAGGAGCAGGGAGCAGGTGTTTGCAGTGCTCGAGACTTTGGTTAGAAGAGGAAATAAGATGGAAGATGTTCATGTTTGGAGCAGACAAGCAGAGACAGAGAGATTGGAGGGAACTGATGCAAATACGGAGCTGAATCTAGGTTCAATTACCCCTAGCAGCTTTTTTTCGCTGGTGGGGTTTGAGCCTGAAAGAGAGGTTGGGAAGTTAGGCACTGTCATCAAAGGAGTGGGGGATGAGGGTTGCAAAGATGTGCCCAGCACAGCACTAACACTGAGTACATCAGACATTGAGAGAAGCTCTTTGCTTAATGAGCAGTTAGCTGACCGAATCAATGGTTCTTCTGTTTCTGTGGAAGGTTAGTGTGAATTTGAGTTTGGTGTTTCTGTTTATTAAGTTTTGTGATTGTTTATTTGTTTGAGATGTGATATCCTCCCATCAAAAGTCCATTCTGCTAACTTATTAGCCCATACAAAGAGCTACTGCGAGATGCACTTTCTTTTGAAGACAATCTTAGCAGTTACTGTTCCCATGTTCTGTTCCTTCTGCATCCTCTTCATCTTAATAGCTGGGCACTTAAACCACAGGAAAAAAAAAATATGAAGTTTTCTCATATTTTCATCTTCTCTAGGTCACGCTGCCGCTTCTGAATGGTTGCAATGTGTGCACCGGGACATCAAAAGGCGTCTTGCAGGTGCGTGGAAGTTTCTTTAAGGTTGACTGGCTGGTAATTGGATGCAAAATCTTATGCAAGTGTTATGCTTTAAATGCAGCATTGCACCATAATAGAATCAGGGTTGCAGCAGTGATGCATAAAGAGTTGCCTTGCCTTCTGGTAAGAGAATTTTCATGTAACCAACGGAATGAGGAGTTGTCTGCTGCCGGATGTCCTGTCTCAAGGAATGCAGAGCTGCATCGAGCTAAGTGGACTGCTATATTTGGCCAGCTATGTAATGTACTTAACAAGGAGGAAAGTCTTCTGGTAAGTTGCAATTACTTTCTTGGGATACATGATAGATTTTTGTGGAGGTCCTCTGTGAAAATTCTATGCGAGTCAATAGTTTTTATATGACGAGAAGCACGCACATAATTCACATTATAATGTGTTCAACGGTTGTTTCTAATCAGATGATAGAGGGTTAAACTCTGCAATCTCTAATGTTAAATAAGGCCATTTTTGCCTTTCTTCGTTTTGGTTCTTTCTGTAATTGTTGTTGAAACACATGTCGAAAAACTCTCTGAAGGATTAAGAGACCATACTGTGCACTGCTTGTGGTATGTATATTTCCAATTTGAAAAATCAGAAGATAATACACCGTTTCTGATATTTACAAATTCTGGACACGGAATTTGTTTTAGGTGCACTGGCTGGAGCAAGTAAAAGAAATGCAGTCATCTTTGAATAAGAACTCTCTTCCTCTAAATGGATAGTGAGATGCTCTCTGTAGCTATTGGGTACATCAGCTTGTGGCACCAGGTATTTTCTCTTCATTGCAATCAATCGTTGTTGTAGTGTCATACGCTAACTCAATCTTGGACTTGTTAAAGTTAATAAAATGTGCATCTCCCTCCCATGAAAGAAGAAGGCTGATTACAACTTTTTAGTCTCCATCATTTTCAGGGAATTTCAACAGCAGGAAGCCTTTGCGGGAGAGCATGCACCATCTAGCTTTTGTTGTTTGTTCTTACACCACAGAGTTATGTTGGTAGAGGGTTGTATACAGGTTTATATAGTGATACGCACCTAGCTAGCTGAGTTACAGGGGATAGCATGTAGAAATGGGTTCAGTTGCTGTGGATTATGTCATTTCATTGCTGTCTAAACTACATCTTTGGCATCTGCTTCTTCCTTTAATCTTTCTTGCGTTGGACGCAAGCAGAGAGTTTTGATTAGATTTCACATGCTCCTTCTCAGCACTGACCATATTGATATTATAATTATTGGAATAGGAAAGAATTAATGTCGCACATTAGATACTCTTGGTACGAAGGCAATACTTGCATATCATATGATATAATTGATTTTGGTTAACATTTCGAATATCTAGAATGTTTTTTTCTGGTAGAAACTTGAATATCTAGAATTTTGAATGACCTAGAGGTAGAGCTTATGTAGTTGCAATTATGTAACTATACGCACACAAAGTGCTTAAAAATTAATTAGTCGAATGAATAGAACGAAAGCTAGTAGCCATCCTAGTGTACTAGTGATTCAGTAGTAATTGAGGGCCATAAGTTTCTGTCCATATTTATTTGGAACCAGGAAAATAAAAAGCACAAGGAGACCTGCAGCAAGTGCATTAATGAAGTGCATATCCAAGGACACATTAATGAGGCAAGAACACTATTATTTTTGGAACAAAAAGTAAACTGTCTAGAGAAAGAACAGGAAAAAAAAAAAAAGATATGCACCATACCAATACCACACCGTGTGATTTTGTAGGAAGAGGAAAAAAAATGAAATAAAATAAAATCAGGAATATATATCCCTTATATTCTGATTTGCTCTAACTAAGGGATCATATCCCATAGACCGAAAAAGATATTGAAAATCAAAATCAAGAAGAATAGTACGCCCACTTTTGAGTCTCTTTTTTCTGTTTTGTTACTGCTAATTCTGCAATCAAATCCCCAAGTCCTAAGCAGATAATGGAAATCTCTGACTCCATGATTTTATCACGATTTTTTTACTATTCTTATGTGATAATGTTGCCGCCACAGCTCTGCTTTAATGGTATTATATATCGTTTTATGTTATTTATTGTCCTGCAAATAATACATATATATTATACACACACCCTCCTGCAAGCAACAGCCAAAAAACACAACTGGGTATAGGTTTGTACATATATTACCTTGTCTGTGCAGCCTTTGTTTGCTTCCTCTGTTGTCTTTGCACCTTTCTCCTTTTTGCAGTCTTTTATTACCTTTTGTACTTGGCTCTCTCTCTCACCCTCTCTTTTCTCTTTTTTTCTTTTCTGTAAAAGGTTTCTTGGTTAGAGGAGTCTTTTATTTTGTTGTCGAGGAGTGTCTATATATATATCACACTACACTATTCATTCTCTGCAGGGTTGCTTTTCTTTTGAGTACAGCTGGTGGACTGGTTCTTATTACACATATTACTTAGTTATGGCTTCTTCTTCGTCTTCTTCTTCTTCTTGTGCAATGGGGTTTGATTTTGATGAGAAACCTCATGTCTTGGCCGTGGATGATAGTTTGGTAGACCGCAAAGTCATTGAAAGGTTGCTCATCAACTCTGCATGTAAAGGTATATGAAAATATATATACTTTCATATGTATGCTTCTTAAATTTTCTGCATAAAAAAGTTCCTTTCTTTCTCTCTTTTCACTTTCACCACTGTTTTCTTTGTGAGGTCTCTCCATTTTTATGTCTTCTTAATTTGTCTTGCTATCCATTATCTTGTCCATGTTTTCCACGGCTTTTTGTTGGATATCTTTCCGGCCTATACTGATTAATTACAATGTCATGATACAAGTAGCTAAACTAATGTACTTTTATATGTTTATGAGATATTTGATGGTGGGATTTAAACCCAAGATTGATGCTTTTGTTTAGCATAGCCAGCTTGTTAATGAAAATGACTGTAAAAATTGCAGACTCATTAAGGATATATATGGGATCCGGTTGAGGACGACAGTGAAAAAGTTCAACGGTGAACATGATTCCTGCACTAGAAAAATTGGCCTTATACTAGCTAGTGGACACGTCTCATGAGTGATATACACAAAAGTTGCAGACTTTTCTTTGGTTCTCCATATGTCTCTTTCAATTCAATAATCTCTTGTTTGTGATTTGTGTGTCTGCATTTTTATGACTGGTGTCTGGCATCTGTACATTGAGTGGTGACCAAGGGAGAGAAGGGCCTGAGAGTGTGTGAAAGGTGGCTTTCATGCAAGGAAAATAGGGTCTTTGGGAGTGTACTTCCAAAATGGACCAGCACATTACTTTTTTTTGTCATGATCCCCAACTTGGGATGATACTCATATTCCCCATCAGTTCATAACATTAACTGAAACTTGGCCAACATGTAGGCTTTTTTTGTCAAGTTGGATCAAACCCATGTGCTCTAAATCTAAACTGCATTATGTGTTCATCTTCTCTTGTGGGATTTTGCTTGGACTTTTGGAACTCACTGTTTTTTATTCCTTTATGGTAGTGACCACAGCAGAAAATGGGAAGCGTGCTTTGGAATTTTTGGGCTTGGCAGATGGACAGCCACCCAAAAACGCAGTAAGTGGCTAAGAATATACAGTGCAATGCTTAATTTTGCTCTTGCTTTATATTTATTAGCACAATGCAAGCAAACCAAGTTTTCTCAGAAATAGTGGGTTTCTTTGCAGGATTTCAAGGTGAACATGATTATAACTGATTATTGCATGCCAGGAATGACAGGATATGAGCTACTAAAAAGAATAAAGGTAATATTTGTAGTGAAACTTCCTTACTGTTTGTTTACACAATACACACTCGCAGTATACTGAACTTGCTTACTGTTCATCTCATAGGAATCACCCAACATGAAGGAGGTACCAGTGGTAGTAGTGTCATCAGAGAACATCCCAACTCGAATTAAACAGTAATTCCTGATAATGCAATCCCCCTATTGTGTCTTCTTTTTTTTTGTTAGAACTTTCATTTTGCTTTCCATTCCCTTTCTCTGGAAGGGACTTGCGTTAATGGTTAAACTTTTCTGGACCTCAACAGATGCTTGGAGGAAGGAGCTCAAGAATTCTTGCTGAAGCCTCTCGGACCATCAGATGTCACAAAGTTAAGATGCCAAATTAACAAGTTGAAGAATCCATGCCAAGAGATGTTGTGCATGGGAATATGAGAAATATCAAGAGCAGCAGCAAAAGGATAGACTGGAGGAGATATATAACGCCAGATAGGGAACCAATCGTAGTGTATTTATCAATAGAAACTGCAACTGCAGAATAGACCGTTCTTTAGTCATGCCTAGGCTTATAATTAATGAGGTTTACTTAAGCTTTCTTTTACGTTTCAGAGCATTAATTTTGCTTTTGTATTTTGCTCTTATCAGAATCTTGTTCCTTCATTGCAAGAAGAGTTAGAAGCTATACTTGTTGCAGAAAAGAAGTATTGGTATTCAGGAAATCTAAGGCCAATGCCTTGTATACCACTGACAGAGAGCTATATAGAAGTAAACTGATGAAAACCTCGGAAATTATCCTATACAGCGCTTGTATCCTCTCCTAACCTTAGAAAGTATCCTAAAAACCTTGGAAATTTACTGCACTATCAATGAATAAGAATAGGTTCATTGAGGTGTGTCTCTGCAGATGATTCTTTTGATTACTTTTTTCCACGAAGAAGTTGCATAATGTAGCTCTCTAGCATCAACTGGGGAGATGAGTCATGAATCATTTTCTCCCTAAGCTCCCTTTTTTTCTGTGTCTGCATTGAGTGTAGCAAGAGCAAGTTAGTTTAATAAAGAACTAATATAATATCTGAGACCTGAATTTGGCATTGGTAAAGGGAAAAGAAAACTACACCTTCATTTATCTTTGGACTTGGTCCTCTGTTTTCTATTTCTGCGTTGACAGTAAAGAAGCATGTCACTTGAATCCTAATCAATTTAGGAACCTAAAATTTTGACAAGTAATTAATGGGAAAGAATGTATACCTTCATCACCTTTTAGTCGAGGAAGCGAAACTTCAGTCTCGTCTTGATATCTGAGAGTAAGGTGAACCAATAAAATGGTTAGCCGTGTCCTAGTTATAAATGGCATGCATGAGAATGGAAGCACAGCTCTGAAATATTGGACTTACCTTTTTCCATCCACACTGCTTTCAGATTTGGCAGACATCTTAACAGACGAGGAAGTCTCCAAGCCACCATCTTTTGTTTCCTCGGATTCAGGGCCATCCTCCTCAAAATCTACTGCATACATTTCCCGCACTTTCTGTTCAACAGGAATTTCTTCATGAGCCTCGGATTTTTCATGGTTGCCTTGCTGCGTTTTTGATCTGTTTTTATAATCTTTGCTTGCACTTTCCTGCGCTGACAAATTTGGAATCTCTCCATGAGAAGAAGCATCAAAGCATGAATCTGAGGGCCTGACTTCGAATCCTAAGTCTGGATAGTCTGGAGAAAACTCTGGCTTGGTTGGCCCAAACTGAACCTTTGAGAAGGTTAGAGACTCATCAAAGTGCTTATCAATGGATGGCTTGTAGAACATTGACTCTTCAGAGATGATATTCCCAGAGGGTGAACATTTAAAAGGTCTACCATGTTTGGAACTATTAAAAGATGGTTTAAAGTCAAAATTTGGCTGATCGACAGGAAATGCATCAAGAACATCTTCTGCCCAAGGTTTACTGATAAAAGGTGAATGTTCTGCTTCTGAGGTTTGGCATGCAGAACTGAGCCCCAAATGCACATCAGCTGGACCATGTCCTTCTTCAAACAACCGCCTCTTATGTGATCCTGATTTGTCCTGCAAAGGGTAATCGAAGTTTCCAGTTGACTTTGATTCCCATTGCATAGGCATCCATCTTGATTTGCCTGGAGCACTGTTCCCTTTCTGATTGTCGTTATTTTTTCTGAAATGGTTTCGCTTGGCAAATGATTTAGCGTCATAATCACTTCCAGAAGCACTTAAAAAACCTTCATTGCTTCTTGCAGCAAAGTTTGACAGCGGAATATCAATTGCCTCACCCATTACTGGCATATAGAAAAGAATCTGTTTAGTTGACTATGATCATGGAAAAAGCCTATTTGAAGCATCAACTCCTATTACACAAAGACGAAGTTCAACCTGCTGTGGATGAGCTGGACTCTTCACTGCCAAAGTTCACAAAATGTAATAAAACATCAGCTTAGAAAGCAACAAAATCAAAGAAACAAATACTATTAAGGAAGTGCTGATATTTACCTCAACAAGCTCAAGTTGTCTTTTGCATCTTCCGTCATAAAACAAGACCATTCAGGTTGGGTAGTAGCATCTTTAATATCAAAGTTTGTTGCCACCGAGTGATGCCTGCATCATTTGGGTGTAAAATTTTTGCTTTTACAAACTGGATATATCGATACACTCACATATACCTTGGCCTTTCAGACATTAAAAAACTGCAATCATATCCTGTTGTTCGCTGCTTCAGAGAAGGTGAATCTGATTCCCAAGGAACAGGGAGCAGTCAAACATAAGAATAGTGCAGTAGTTCAGCTCATAATTCTATTGGGGGACGAACCCAAGTTGCTAACATGTTATTATCACTACATGTAAGCATGAAAAAATGATTTGAATTTCAGTGAGTCTCAGGAGAAAAAGCAAAGGGAATTGCAAAAGTTGAACTGAGATAGAACTCACCAAAAATACCAACTTCTTCAGTGCATTTTGTTGTAGCCCTGCAGAAACACCATAGCATTGAATGAAAAATATATAATAGTTTCCAGATAAACTGGTGGATACATGATCTTGGCTGAAAGGATACCATTTCCTTGACAGATTGGGACCTTTAGAAGCGTAATCTGCATAATCTGTCATCTCATCATCTCCAAACTTCGAAAAATCATTAGAATCAGCATCCAACTGACATGGCCACCTATCCCATGACATATCATATTCTCTCTCACGAGGAGCATTGTCATGGAATAGACTCGATCTATCTGGACATTAGACAATATAGTGATTATAATACTATTTGATCCAGAAAAACTATAGCTTGGGCAAAAGATCAACTATTGTAGAGATTATATTCATTTACTGATTATTCGTCAGCACAATATTACCATGCAGTTTGAAATAACAAAATATAGATCATATTGTTTATTTTTTAATCACAAAATCATCAAAACGAAAGTTACCATTGAAATTAACTAACAAGAAAGCAAGGGGGCTTTTTTATCCTGGACGACCGCAAAAAATTTTCCATCTTGGTGAATGATATTTGTAAAATTGTAATGGATGTAGAATCTGTAACTGCAAGAAAACCTAAAAATGAAAATTACCATCCCACATATCCACGTTGCTGTTTGCATTTTTGTCAGATATATTGCCACAAAATGAGCCTCTCATTTCGCTTGTACGGCCATCAAATTGGGCATGGGCATGGGCATGGATTTTGGAGGGAAAAGCATTCTTTTTCTTTGGGCTATATGAAAACTGAACCCCCGTTGAATATTCTGACCTTCCACCCATGGGCCTGTTGATATCTTGCATTACTGAATCCTACATATAGCAGAGTACTCAGTAGTTTCATTTCCAAACCAAAAGTACGAAAAGGCAAAACATACAGGAAGCTTATGTTATCTTGAATGGAAACAAAGCAGTCTAGTTTTAGTTCATTTGCTTTTTACCCAAAAATTGCCAAATCACTTAAAGAAACGGAAAAGGAAAACTACCAGCACAGGTACTTGTGAGTCATTAGCAGTCATGATCACCCTGGAACAGGGATATTAAAGATGCAGACAGTGATCAAAGATATAAGGCAGTATCTCTTTTGTACAAAGGCAATCAATGCATAATAACCAAATTTCAAACGCCGTAGGAATCAATAAAGAACAGAAATTGACCAACATGACCAATTAATCATAAGATTTCTTACCACTTCAAGTTCTATATCATCCAGCACGTACTGAAGGCTTTTTGATGCTTTCAAGTGTTGTGCAGCTTTTAAATGTGAGGAGCGACCATAGGAAACATATCTATAAGTTAGCACAATCGTTAGGCCAGTTATTTGCTATTGGCTTCTGCAAGATGGTGCTTAATACAAAGGTCATGTTTGTACGTAATCAAATATTTTAGAGATATCAAGCAAAGCTCTAGGATCATTGAAAGAACATGGTGTCAATTAGGGTTATCTTTTTATGGAAAACATCTTGCTGAAGCTTCTACCAGCATGTGAAATTAGATCCTTTAGAAGTTAGAGACTAATTTATCCAAACAAGATGAGAAAACAACAGGTCAAAATGCCTGACTACACACTGTTACCTGCTGGGTTGTTGCGGCGAGTGGGGTGGTGTTTCTGCTTCCACTTGACCCAAACCTGATATGCAAATGCAGCAATCAAACAACTCAGGGATGCGACAGCAAGAGTAAAAATATGAAATAAAGATCGATATTACTAGATAGATAAAACAACACGTTAGGCCAATCCATCCCTTGCTAAGGTACATCATGTCTCTTATATTTGGAAACAATCTTCCAAAGCAACTTTCTGAATTCAAGTGAATAGCGCAGACTTTAGGGAATCGCAGTTCAAAGGTACCTTTCTATGGCAATAGATATATTACTATCCCAAGGTTTAATAGATGGATATTAAAAAGAAGAACAAGGTGTCCAGTAATGCACAAGCACAAAGCCTGCTTTCAAATTATGAACAAAATGAAGCATACCTTCAACTGAAAATGCAGCATGAGATTCGTATACGGGATTGACTTCAAGATTTTCATTTGCCTTCTCATCACCAAGCAAATCGAAAAGACCTAACGCTGAGAATCAATAAGAGACAAATGGACAAGTTAAAGGAAAGGAACTGACGTACATAACAACATGACAAGAAACAATCAAAAACTCAAATGGGCACCACTCACATCAGGACATAAATGAGAAACGAAGCAACCCTTTTCTGCTCATGAATTTTAGTTACTTACATTGCTGAGTTGCTGTGAACGCATCATCTGGTTTCTTATCATTTCCTTTGAAAGCATGGACACTGCTATCTGGAGAAGTGATTGGCGCCCTGTGAGACAATTCAAAGCACCCCTTGGTCACTAGGATTAGACAAACTTGCAAACAAAAGCTCAGAATTTCAACAATCAAACAGATAAGTCTATTTGTATATGCATCCAGATCGGGCCCCTTTCTCGATTGAGAAATTAATTCAAAACCATCAGATTAAACCGATTCCTGCAGCTCCAGAGCTCAAATAAACCTTTGCACTTGCAATTGCACAACGTTGCAAAACAAAGCACTCACCTTTTTGGGGATGAAGTCTCTGCTTGATAGCCCAGTGTAATTCCTGATCCAAACAACATCATATATAATACATAACATGTTTACATGAAATTCAGAAAACTAACGTGAAACAAAAGGGAATCTTTTTAATTAAAAAAAAAAAAAGAAAATTAAGAGAACACATACTTGCTTCCCTAGCTTTAAGAGACCCCCGATCAGCAAAGATAACCGGGGAGTCATTCGCAGAATAGAACTTGGCAGGTGAAGCATTAACCTTCGGTGCCTCCTCCGTTCCTAAAACGAAAAATCCCAAACACTAAAAATTGATAGCTTTGCATTGCAAAGGCTTCAACACATTACACAGGAAGAATGCATCAATATCCCTTACCTACTGGGCGAACAGCAGGTTTGTTTTCTTGAGAAAGCGAAGACAAACTCCTCAAGCTGAGAATATCCAGGGAGCGACGCTCTCCGTTATTATTCCTCCTCCCCGCCTCCGCCTCCGCCGCCGCCGAAAAATCTCCTCCTCCTTCCTCGTAGCTCTCGAATCCACCTCTCCGCTGCTGCTGTTGCTGCCTTCTCTTTTGTTCAAAATACTGTTTTTGCCTTGAAAAACAAAAAAGAATTAACCCTAGAGAATGCCTCCAAATTCTAAAATTGGGATTTCCATTTTGATCAACAAAAATTACCTCTTTTGCGTCGATTTCCTTGACTGAAAATTGAAACACGCAAAGAGTGAGTTAGAGAGAGAGAGAGAGATGGATCAAATTGTTTGTGGTTGATTTAATGAGTTAGGGGAAGCCAAAGGAATCTTACGGTGGCGATTTTCCTTCGGGAGCCTCCCATCCACTGCAACATTTTTTCCCTCGCGACTAATTATTAAAGCTGAACGAACCTAAAGCCCTATTTGTTTATGCAATGGAGTGAAGATTTAAAGGAGACAGCTCCTCGAATCGAAAATTGAATGGAGAAGAAGGTTTGCTGTTTCTTTTAAGAAGAGATTGGGGGTTTGGGGTTTAGGGATTCCTTTGAAAATTGGTGAATAAATGGCAATGGAAAAGGCGGGAAGGGCGGGAGTAAAAAGGGGAAATGGTTTTCGAATTATGTTGGGAACGGCCTGTCATAACTTCGATGCACGACGTGTCGTCCGTTGGAGTGTATTTTCCACTATTTTTTAAAAAAAAAATGAAATGATTAACATTTAACAACAAAAGACAATTTATTTTAAACATTTTTTTTCCCTATGCATCACTAGTCATGGGGAATTCATTATTCGGATAAAAGATTATGTTTGATTATGTCATATGAATAATGGACATCCGAAACAAACAAACAAAAAAAAACATTATCTGAAACGATATTCATTCCATTCATAAAAAGATGAATACAATAGTATCTGGCTATCAAAATACAAATATAAATATATCTAAGTCTATTATAGAACTTGAAGAATAAGATCCCCAAAACTTGTAAAACTTCCCCTTGAGGATATTAATACGTGATATGACACTACAAGTCTTCTTTCTAACCAACATCCAAGGCTTAACATAATATAAGCCTATAAAGATGGAGAATTGTTGACTCCAAATATGCCGCAAAGAAACTTCCACATGAATTTGAACACTATGGCTCATACACATCATATCAACTCCTTTAAGCTCAATGGAAACAAAGAGTGCAAAGAAAACCCTCAATGAGTCAAGATCAATTTGGTTTTCAACTAGATTGGAACAAAGATCTTTCACAATTACCATCAAATAGTAGAGCGTGTTTGGATCCATGAAAGGAGGAAAAAAAAAATGCCCAATAATGGCATAGAAAAGTTGAAATACAACTAGAAAAACTAAACTAAAAGGGTAGAAGAAAAAAAAATAAGAAGAGAAAAACAATGGGGCTTACCACTTGGCAGTGAAGCACCGGCGGCAGCCCCTGTTTTTGGTTTTGAGGAGCGCTTTGAGGGAGAGAGTGAAAGGTAGTGTGAGAGAGAGTGAAACGCCAAGACAAATTATAATGTGGACAACTGCACATAACATGGGCATCCGGAATAAATTTAGGGAGCCAAATAGGTGTCGTGTCGTGGCCCTAACAAAACAATGAGTTAATTTTTCTCATAAACAATTTAGGTTCACACCCCATTATTTAGAATATCGTAGATCAAACTAAAATAATGTTAAAAATAAGGAGCTAAAAACACATCCTTACCATAATATAGAAAACATAACAAATCAAACACAAGTTCTAAAGCTAGGTGGATAAAACATATCTTATGAATCATATATGCTAAATTGGCTTTTTATCAATAAGTGGATCATCTCTAGGAGTAGAAGTATGTAATATGGTGGTCCCACTCCACAAGGCTATATTTTCAAGTCCAATTCATAAACTAATTCCAATTATCTCATTCACAATGAAAAGCCCATTTTCTGAATACCTTAACATTGTCCAATGCATGGATGAAGTATGGGCTCACAAATCTCCCTGACCTTATCAAGGAGCCAAGTTAGTCCTTTTGGGTCAGGCTAATGTACAGAGCTTGCTTTGTGACCATTTGGGGCCCATAAAAAAACTTTGAAGAAACCCTAAGCAGCACCTAACCAGTGTGAGAGATGCAGCAGCCGCGTTCGCCCCTCTCTGCTTCTCTCTATATAAAGCACCCACACCATATGCTGCAACTAAGATGTGCCGTAGTGGTGCTAATTAGAGGAACCATCTTCTCCTGTTATAGGCAAATGAAAACAAGCAAATCCTGTGCTTCTTTTCTTTCATTCATTTTATTTTTCCTTGGTGTTTATTATAGGTTGTTTGTTTGTTAGTATTTTGTTTAGGGTCTCTACTTCTTGATGTTGTTGTGGTGGTAGATTAATGAAATTATGGTATTTTATTATACTAATAAGCTAGCTGTGCACAATAAGCCGATGCTCTGGAATACTAATAAAAGGATGATGAAGGTAGCATGGTAGGGTGCACAGAGATCAATTGTTTCGATGATAGATAGGGGTCTGCATGTCTGCTCCCTCTGATTCCTCTCTTGATTTGGGGGCCTGGTTTTGACCCACAATTCTTCTTTTTTTTTTTTCCTTCTTTAGTTTTCTTCTCTTTTTTCTGTAACATTTTTTTTATAATCTTTTTATGATAAGCTTGGATTCGGGTTTGGTGTTTTACAATTCGTTTTTAAGTTTTTCAAGGATTAGTGTTTTTTAAGGATCTCTAAGGTTCTTTGTATGATTTTGTTTGACATGTATTTTGAATACTCAAGGTTAATTAAAGGATTTCAATGCAATGTTTATTAGCTAGGTTCTTAATGCAATGTAAGAGAATGCCTGTATTGTTTTTTTTTATCCTAAATTATCAGTTGTTGATTAAGATCCAATAAATTGGTCAAATGGTTCCACATCTGACTAATTGCTTTTTGTTTGGCCTTCAATCGTGATAGGTCTGACTAAAAGTGGAGTGTTTATCAGTTAAAAACTCGATGAACACTGAATTTAGTTAATTCTGTGAGTGACATTAGATTTTCAATGGCGTATAGACAAATATATAGTGAAATTTAATGGCCAATATGTTGCAAGTAGAAAGATAACCTTAACTAAAAGAAAAATTCCAAAGCAAATCATACTAAAAGCAGAGATTAAGCGGGTCAGGGCTTATTTTGGATACCATGGCCCTCTCCTGCCACCCATTGCTAAAAATTGCAGACGATGAAGATGGGAAGGGATCAATCCTTAAAACTCTTCCAGTTCCAGATGACCCTTCAACCTAATAAATTGTGGACTATATTCCTCTAGGAATGAGGAATGAATAGTGACGTGGATGAACATGTATATGCATGCCTGAAGCTTATCTGCTTGGATTGGATGTGTTAAAAGATAGATACTACTACTACTGCAAACTTAACTATAGTGGGGGCCATGGCATGGTTGAACCCAGACAAAAGCCAAGTGAACAAGGAAAGCTTAACCAAGAATTGTTGTTTGTGAATGTGAGGATACTAAGGTAGCCACCAAGGCAGGAGGAGGAGGAACCTGTAAATGAATGAATACCTGTAAGTAAAGCATGAATGGACCACTCGGCTTCCTAACCGGTTGACTTTTCTTGGCTTTTATAGTTAGTTATACACCAGATCTTGCACTTTTCACTTCACCTTCCAGCAATCTTGGGATTGAGTGGCCTGAAATCCGTCACATTACTGCTTCGGTTTTGATATCATACTGGAGCCAAATTTTGGGTCTCTATCTTTTTCATTTTTTGTTGTCCATAAATTATGTTGTTCAGGAGCAGAGGAAGTCTCATGACAAGTTCATTGCTAAAGGAATATCATTATATCAAGAAAGAAAAGACACAATCACTTTAGTTATTGTAAATCCTTAAAAACATTCATTTCAGGTCCATAAGTAGATTTACAACACATCATCATATTACACTCACACCCCCTTTTATATCATTTTTAACCCAACTCCAGAGCGATCACTTTGAATTTTATCACAACAAAATGGAAAAAGAAAAAAGGTTTAAGAGGGGTGGTGGTGGCCGGGGAAAATTAAAGGGATCTTGGCTTGCAGACGATGGTGGAGTGCTTCAATATGTGCAAACTGAACTGCCCACCTTTCTCAGTGGTGTCAAGCTTTGACTGTCCAGGAGGGGGCAAGAGCTCGAAATTCTGGACCAAACGCCCTATGGTAATGCCAAGAATTGGCAGGGCAAGGATGATTCCGGGGCAGCTCCTCCTCCCAACCCCGAATGGAAGGTACCTGAAGTCATTCCCATTGGCCTCAACCTTGCTCTCCTCTTCCAAGAACCTCTCAGGCCTGAACTCTTCAGGATTCTTCCACTTTGCAGGGTTGTTGGCCAGCCACCAGGCGTTCACCAGGATCTTGCTCTCCGCCGGGATGTCGTACCCGCCGAGCTTGGCATCGTGCAGGTTCATGTGTGGCACCAGCAGGGGGATTGCCATCCTGAGCCTGAGAGTCTCCTTGATCACGGCATTGAGGTAGGGCAGGTTGTGGGTGTCAGGTTCTGTGATCTGGTGCCCAACTCCAAGTACACTGTCCAGCTCATCCCTCAGCTTCTTCTGGATTTCAGGATGGTTCACTAGCTCAGCAATGCCCCACTCGATCGACCATAATGTTGTTTCAATGGCTGCTCCACAAAAAAAAAAAAATAATTAATCTATCATCAGCTTCTGTAAATTAGCACAATAAATAAAGAACTGATAATGTACACTGCACTACTACTGATATTGCTTAACCAAGTCCATCCAACATAAATTAAAATAAAAAAGCTTGGCGTCATCATTACATTTGTTTAATCCAAAGTTAGGTAAGAAAAGCATTTGCCACCAATAAGAAAAAGAAACAAGTTCTTATTAGTCTTTTATTTCTTCATATGAGGCAAGAATGATTTGCAGTTGGTATACTCCTACTGCTAATGCTACCTGAACTAATCTACCTAAAAGACACATCATTGGCCAACCGACTATGTGGGTGGGGGTAAGGGTAACTTGACAAAAAACGTCTAGGCAAAAAATATTTCAAAAGTTGGTAAAAGAAAATGGGCTGCAATTTGGATGGGGTGTGCAAAGTGAAAAGAAAGACTTTAGATATTATAGAGTACTAATGTAGGCAAACAATAAATTAGGCAAACTTGTCAATTGGAGGTTGTAGGTGAGGTTTGAAAATGATGCACATCCATCCACCAACAATTCATGACATTAAATTGGAGTGAATCAAACAGCAAACACCGAGTAGAGAGACGTGGCACCAAATCCCTTCTCAATTCATCAATTGGGGGGAGGTAACATGTTAATTAATAACGGATATTGCTTTTTCAGTCCTACAAGTAATAAAAATATAATTGATTGCTCTTAAATGGACACAATGGTTACAAATTAGACTACTCTAGTTCAGCTACTACTTGTAAGGAGGAGGAGTTTAAAAAATTTTGTTCACCTGCCAAGGAAAAATTTGAAAGTGGTTCACGCAATTGTAGAACCTCCAACATAAGTAAGTATGTTCCTAATTGTTACTACTATACTCTTTATTTTGGTTTTTAATGTCAAAGAGGAAATAGTGGCAGGCAGCAACTAGCTGTAGAATTGTCAAAGCATGGCCTCATCGTCGGTTCCGTTTTTGCAATAAATTCTCCAACTTCGGTGACCACCGGTATCTGTGGCCTAGACGTTTGTGCAATTAATTTTTTCTTTCTTTTTGTCTTTTGGTAAAAGTGCAATTAATTCTTTAATTGACATGTAACATGTGAAAAGTGACAATCTAGGCTGTCCAAAGAGTTTTGCCCATTTATTTTAGGTACTTGCAAAGACATGGTTACCCTCAGGAAAAGGATTTTTCGGTGACAAGAAAACAGAGTTTAAAGAGAAAAATAACTAATCGACAAGAGAGAAATTAAGAAGGAATATAAATGGGCAGGCGACGTATTTATAGTTTAATAATTCCATTTGTGAGGAAAAACATAACATACCAGCAACGTTGATGTTCTCAACAATGTAAAGAACATTATCTTCGTTGATCTCTCCCTTCTTTTGTGCATCCAAAATATGATCAATTGCACATTTCAAGCCTTCGTTGGTCATGCTCTTTGTTGTGCTTGCAAGTTTCCTACACAATTTCACCAAACATAGAGAACATTGTTAGTTAATGATCAGATTAGTAGTAATACATGTTCTTGCTCCAAAAAAATATATATTATAAAACATTGGAAATTTGGCAGATAAAGATGGCATAAATGAGGTATTGACCTTTTTGCTACTATTTAACCCCCCAAAAAAATATGTGTATACTATCCATCCACCCATATTTGTATATACAAATGGCATCACGGATGTGCATAAAAATGCCAAAAACAAACACATCAAGCCGGGTGTTACTAAGATTCCATAGAAATCAACATTTTATGAGGAAATGACAAAAACACATACCGGCTTAAACAGTTAAAAAAAAATCCCCTAGAAGAAAGGACAACCAAATAAGAATATCGAGAGAGATTTTGTTTTTGGAACTTAAAAAAAGAAAAAGAAAAAGAAAAAGAAAGGAGAACTTACTTCCTCTCTTCAACAAAATGGTCCTTGAAAAGCTGCAACCTTCTCTCTTTGACCTCCTTGCAAATCTTCAAGTAACCCCTCAAGAAAGGCCTCAAGATTGGGATGAAGTCACCATAGTTGTAGTCAAAGCTCTGTGCAAGCCTACTCCTCTCCCCATTCAAGGCCTTTAGCCGGTTAAACAGAGGGTCCTCCTCGCTCTCGAACCTGTAGTCGAACATGATCCTGTACATGTTGTTGTACATCATGAGCTGCAGCCTCTTCCTGAGGACCACCCCGGTGGTGGCCGCCTCGGGGTTCTTCTTGACGTCCTCCACCACCTCCCCGGCCTCCTCCTCCCACCCGTAACGGTACTGCTGCACCACCTTGTTGGTGAAGAAAGGGACGGTCATGATCCTCCTCATCTTCCGCCAGTGCTCCCCGTAGACGGTGAACACCATGTCCTGTCCCTTGCCGGTGAAGATGTCGAAGACCACGTTCCTGGTCCGGGACCCGAACTCCACCCCCTGGGTGTGCAGCACGTCCTTGGCGAGGTCCGGGGAGGAGACCACCACCAGGTTGCGCTGCCCCATCCGGAGGAGGAGGATGTCGCCGAACTTCTTGGCGAGGTCGGTGAGGTTGCGGTGGTTGAGGTCGTCGCCGACCTGGAGCCAGTTGCCGAAGATGGGGACGGGGATGGGGCCCGGAGGGAGCTTGAAACGCTTGCCGCGTAGCTTGGAGACGGTGATGGCGCCAATGATGGCGACGAAGAGACCTAGAAGGGTCTTCTCCAAGAGGAGGAGATCCATGATATGGTGGAGAGGAAACCAAAATATGGCGCTACAAAGTAATTAAACAAAATGTGTATATTAATGAGTTAGGGAGAGAATGGCTTAGCTAGCTATAACTTTATGAAGTGGGTTTGGTGTTGGTGCAAAGGAGAGGAGGGTTTATATATATATATATAAGGGGAAGGGAAACAAAGGGGTTGGGTGTGTGTTAAAATATATGAAAGGCACGTTAGGTGGGGGGTGTGGCTAGTAGTTGTTGCTGCTTGCTGCTTGCTGCTAATTAGTAGGAGATTAATTGTCATTTGTCAATGAGAGACTCAAAAGAGATCGAGATGACGGCGTTAGATGATGAATGAATAAGAATGATGATGATGATGATGATGAGTTTTGGGAGGGGGTAGGTAAATGGAGGGGGGGGTTGGTGGTGGTGGATTAGAACTTAGAACTTAAGAACTTATTAGGAAGGGTAAGGATTTTCTTTGGGTTTGAATATTTTGCCCATTTTTGTCTCACTCAGATGGATATATAGCCAGCCAGCCACCCACCCACTGTATGCCCACAGGATTCATCTGTCTGTTCTGTTCCCCCCCATATTGCATTACCCAGATGAAGAATTTTATGATGTTTTAAGACAACAACAAGCAAAAAAAAAGGAAACTGTAGTATTAAGAATTAATTTCCACTTGGAGTTGTATGTACGTACTCTACAGATCGAGGTGGTCCAGTCCAGGGAGTGTGATTGAGCTGAGTTGTTGTGTTTCATTTATTTATTTATGGAGGAGAATAAAAATTTCCAATTCAGATTAAAAGAAAAAAAAGCCATTTACAGAGACGGCTTTTTTAGTTTTTAGATTAACAATTCCAATCCGGGTGTGGGAATGAGATTAGATAGTTTGGATAAACCTAAACTTGGTAATTGATTTGATCTTATCTTATTGGTATCGGTTTGTCTTGATCTGTTTGCTAATTACCATTATTACGATTTTTTTTAAAAAAAAGATTATTTTATACAAATTAAGTGGCATTCCACTAATAACATCACAACCAATATTCTTAAAAGAAAATATACTTCCTTATTTTTTTCATGCCAAGATTAATTCCTTATTAGTGATCATGATGATGATAGTAGTAAGTAAGCATAGAATTTACCGCATTAATTATTATGTGTACTTAACTTAAATATTATGTACTCCGTAGCTATCTATCTCATTACAATTTACACATAAACAAACGTTAAGGTATTGAAAAAACTCAACTCAGGTTAGTGTTTATCCAAATTGTCCTCTTTATGCGTCGTTGTTATTCACCCACAACGAATGGCAGAGATTGGATTCTGGAATTTTCGATTCACATTTCTATCCCATCCCTAATTAAGTAAAATTGTACACGAGTCTTTGGAGGTGGAGAGCTAGAAGGTTGGAGACTATAATTCATGGTGAATTATAAGGAGTTGGCGGTCTCTCCTATGAGGAGGGTCTAATGCCAGGATGTAACCGGTTCTGTTCGGGGTCTGGACCGACGGGGCGATGATGACACCACTGATGCCTTTTTTTGGGACAAAAAAAATTAATTGATAAAAATTAAATCTCAGTTCATCAAAAATAAAACATTAATGGGGCAAATTGCTCTTCCCTGATTTGCCTATAATAAAACAATGATGTGCCTCAATAGATTTGATTTTCAATATATTATTGTGGAGTTCCTTTGGTAAATATGTCCTCTTTTCACTTTTTGATCATCACTTTATTGCGTAGGGTAGGGGTATATATATAATAATCCTTTCCACAGAAAAAAAAAAACAATAATAATCCTTTGATTTTAGGCAAAGCCAAATATGAATATCCAATACCGCTAGCAAAAAAAATGACTAGACACCAGCACACAGGAAAAAGAAAAAAGAAAAAAAAAACGGAAGTTGGTAAAAAGTATATATAAGGTCGACTTTGTCTTGCAATCCACCTACTCCCAATAGGGATCCACATATAAAAAAAAAAAGAAAAAAAAAAGCCATGTAGATTAAAAGAGAGAGGGGGGAAAAAAAAAGGTCAAACAGAAAAGGAAAAGTCAACCTTCGAGTGTTGGGTTGGGCCGGTTTGGGGCAATAAGTAACTCCGTCTCCGCCGCCTAAAGTAGGCCGTTAAGTTTGAACGGAATTTCTCCGACCAAATTAGCTCACCGCATGCCAATCTACCCGCCAAAAGTTGTTGCCTTTTCTCATTTTCTTTCATTCTTGTTTTTTCTATGGATCAAAAAAGAAAAAACTCGTTTTTTCTTCTTCTAATTTTTATGTTTTCACACTCTTAATTACACATATTGTGTCAATAATTTTATATGAAAAAAATTAGAAGTGTGGATAAGTTACTATTTTCTAACTAGTTATTTTCTAAAAATATGTCTATCCTATATTCTATTTTTCACCATTAGCTATCGTTTTATGCATTGTTCTCCTCATTTTTATCAATTAATTGACTCATACTATATTATAATTTCATAAAAGGTCCGGGAGGTGTATATATATATATATGAGAAACAGAACCACACATTTACATGTATTGAGAAATCATTGAAAATTGCACGAGAATTGACATTTATTAGCAGAAAAAAGAAATGAGCTTATCCAATCTTCTAACATATAACCCTATTATACAATCAGGTTGGACCTAACATTTTAATAGGTACTAAAGTCACTTAGACATTAATAATTAGCAACAAATGGAGATATTGATTAAGATATTTTATGTACAATTAAAAAATTGTGTTAAATTATATGGAGCTAATGAATCAAGGATTCAATAAGATTTAGTCTCCAATCTCAAGGAGTAGGCGATCTAACTTTTTTTATCCCAACAAAAAAGTAAACGCTACTCCCTCTGTCCCTCAATATAGGTCGTTTTAGGTTTTGTTTTTTGTTTCACAATATAAGTCGTTTTAGAGTTTCAATGAGCATTAAATTAAATTTTTCCAAATTTACCCTTAACCAAAACAACTTGTACTCCTGGAGTATTTTAATCTTGGTATAGTGTAAAGGGTAGGTTAGTAAAATGCATAGTAAAAATTAATGAGATTTAGTCTATTTAATACTTTTCTTAATGGGTGTGCAAAAACCTTAAATGACATATATTGAGGGACAGAGAGAGTATCTAACTAGCTACCTTGAAAAATACATAATCCCTTGAGAAAATAAAAGAAAGGATTGGGCAGCCAATTAATACTTATAAGTTTTATTATAATCATTCCTATTTAACAAATTTTAATTACTCAAACGTGATATAGCTACCATTTTGTGTTAGACAGGCACAGAGACATTAGAAATTTCATGTACAATTAAAAGATTGTGTTAAATTATATGAAGTTAATTAAGGATTCAATAAGAATATAATTAGTCTCAATCTCAAGGAGTAGACGATCTAACTATTTTTATCCCAACAAAAAAGTAAACGCTATCGACCTAGCTAGCTTGAAAAATACATAATCCTTGGAGAAAATAAAAAGAAAGGGTTGGCCGGCCAATACTATAAGTTTTATTATAATCATTCCTATTTAACAAAATTTTATTTACTCAAACGTGAATAGCTACCATTAGAATGGGACAATATGATATTTTATCATCACATACATACATAAGAACTTGAAAACGATCGATATGTGGAGGAAGGAAGTACGTACAAGTGGGTACAGGCTACATCATTTCCAGAGAGCTTAAACACTAAAAATGTTTTCGTGTGCATTGCCCCACTACTGAGTGTAAAAAAGAAAACCAACAACACCACGGAATTATTGGGAAGACGCAAAGATCAGGATCATGATCATGATCATTTATTAGAAGAGCCCTAGATTCTTTCATGGATTGAATAATGTAATATGAAAAGTGCAAAGAGAATAGAAAATTAGGACAAGCAAGCAAAAGGCAAGAAATGGTTGAGAGAGTTGAAGACCAGTTCCAAAGCTTACCTACTACCAAAGGATGGGGACGTGGACACATATCACACCTACCACCAACAATGCCACCACCACCACCACCATACCCCCATTTTAATTAATTAAGCTACCACACCAATCCCCCACTCTCTCACATATTTTGATGTGCTCATATTGGTCCACGTCATTTTTATGTCAATAATGTCAATTTATAACATCATCGATTTTGTTTTTTTTTTATTCACGTGTACTTGTAAGTCTTCACTCTTTTCTTCCTGCATTTTCTCTATCAACTACGCCATGCTGATAGTGATGATGAGCACTAAATGGAACTTGGACTTGATTTTGACACCTTGCTTGATTGTTATAGGCTTCTTACGGATTCTTACTACGCACATCCATGTCCAGCGCTACCATTTCTTCGGCCTTCTTCCGCCTCATGGCTTGGTACATTTTTTCCTTACCATTTACTTGTGGTTACGGGACCATTTTTGGTCATGATCTGGTCCACCAGTCACTTATATGGACGTCAACTGTTACTGTTCCTTTCGAATTTCTTAACTTTCTTACCCAAAAAGAGGGAACAGTAACAGCTGATTATGCGTAAGTAAATGGTAAGAAAATCGTAAGAACCTGCTTTTCTTACCAATTGCTTACGGGCAGCTGCCCAAAGGACAACCCGAAAATTGGTAACGTTGTATCCACACAGTGATTCATGGGCCTTAATTAAATAATTATACCCGACCATGTAATGCTATTTGGGCAGGGACTCATGCATAGCTGAAAAGGCCAATAGACCTTAGCTCATTTGTATATTATGGCATGTATGATGTACCTTAAGCTTTATGTTTAATGCATGTCCATATTATCTTGGGAAAAAAAAAAAAAGAGTTAGGTCATTGTACACTACTCTACTGGTTGAAAAATAAAATGTCACTTCTAGGTTGTTAAATGTCTCACCTCAAATAAAAAAAAAGTTGGACAGCCTTTTATGCAACTGCCATTATTGTTGACGATCGTGGAGAATATTTTGCCAGTAGTTTAAAAGTAGAAGTTGCGGGTTGATTTTGTGGATTAATATATACTAACATGGATGAATATACGTCATTTGAGAATTAAAATCAGGTAGTAACTAAATTGCTCGCCACAGATTAGAACATTAACTTTTGATAAGCATCAAAGGAGCAGATCAACCAAGTAGATTATGATGCTAGTTCGTTTGTTATAAATGATTATTTGTAGGTGCTTAAATGAGACAAAGACTTGTATTATCTACACAACGTGGTCCTTCAAAGCTCACCTTTCATGGTTTTGTGCTCATCATGCAATTCATGATCACTAATAAATGTATCACTAACAACAAACTTTTAACAGGCATGAAGCACTCGTTGGTTAATTAAATTAATGCAAGCTAAATAATGGATAAGGTTAATCAAGATGGAACTTTAACAACTTTGTAATGGGCCTGCACACAGTAAATGAAAAACTCCCTTTATATATGTGATTCATTCAACCTGGATGACTTGCTGAGGATGTCAAATTAATTAGGGGATTTGATTAAAGGTAGTGGCGAAGTTTGCTTTCGCAGTCACATGTTGGATTATTTGGTGCCTTGATATGAGGAGGCGGGAGGTTCAGGGTAGTCTTTCAGTGTTGTGCAAAAGTAGATACTTGTCCTAATATCTTTAGCTAAATTATGTTTCAGCTGGGCTACATTAAGGAAGGTCCCGACAAGGTCCTACATTCCCAAGTTTTCTTTTGAGGTGTATATATATCTCTACGCCCCCACCAGTTTTAGATAGATATATTTGTGTTCAGGTTGTATCATTCCCTTCCCTCTATTATACTACTTTTGTTCGTTCAATGGAATGGAACCCGACCCTTTTTCCTTCCTGTTTTTTTGTTGAATGTCATCCAATAGGTTGGGCTAGTTTTGTCGGGGAGAGACTAGGCCATCGTAATGACAATGTACTGTATCGGACCAACTTAGAAAACCCATATAGGGTGGCATGGTGGCTAGCCCTGCCCTGAGCTGCTATAGCTCATGGATTATGTCAACTTTAAACCCACTTTGACCCATCCAATTGTTTGGGCTCCAACACTGAGCAATATTTCACAGTTAAGATTAATAGAGCACGACAAACTTAGCAAACTCTTGACAGTTTTACGCGGAGATAAAATATCAGCCTCATTAATGATATATCTCGATGCCTAATGTCTTCCATGTCGTTGACACTTTCCATAAAAAGCTCCTTTCCCAAGAGCATCGTCGTAATTCTCAGTGCAAAAGCTACTAAAGAGTGAATCATAGCACTGCTCACATTCCCTCGTGATGAAAAATTTGAATCCATAGAGATTCAGCTTACAACATAAACAACGCAATACAACAAAGCATCAATCACATAATGGCCCGAAAATGACCCTGTCCTCAAAACTCCCAACCCAAGTAAAGAAAAAAAAAAATCCGACAACTTTGTAGAGAAGCCTGGCTAACAAATAAATTACAGGGGAACATTCCTCGCTGAAAGAATATATTATAAGGGGTTCTGTTTTTGACTAGCTCCTGATCCAAATGAACAACCTCCTTTATTATTTCTGCTCACAAGGAGATGCAATCTAGGAGAGAAACAGAAAATGAAACAAATTGCAGCGCTCATCCAAAATAATTGAATCCACAACCGCTTAAAATTCGTCCGTTTCTCAATTGCCTGAATCTCGGCTGTAGAAGGCGTCTAGGGTCTTTGCCGGTATACGGTGGAGTAGCTCGCGGGGGAAGATGCGGAGCAGTGTCCATGCCAAATCCAGTGACTGGAAAATGTTACGGGTGTCGTATGCCCCCTGGGTCACGAATTTCCTCTCGAATTTGTCCAAGAATTCCAAATACAGCTGGTTTATTCAATAGGCAGCATGTTAGTCTGTATATATACTTCAACTGCTCATGAATAAAGATCAGAAGGAAATTGTTAATGAGCAAAGAGGAGGTTCCACATACCAGATCTTCAGAAGACAATGCTTCTTCACCGACCACAGCCTTCATGGCCTGGACATCCTTCCCGATAGCATAATTTGCATATAGCTGGAAGAGGCCCCAGAAACAAACAGGTTAACAACTCACAGACAAGATAACAACAAACTACAACTGAGTCACAATGGCAAATTAAACAGACCTGATTGGAAACATCAGAATGGTCTCTGCGAGTCATCCCCTCACCAATAGCACTCTGCAAGTGTTGTAGAGTGATGCAATTTAAGGCATACCTCTCTTAAAAACCCAATTTATTGAGAATTGAAACAAAGATTTATCCTCACCTTCATCAGACGAGACAATGATGGGAGGACATTAATTGGAGGATATATCTGCATGAAGCAAAACAGACCAACATTCAGTCTAATACGTCCTAGGCAAGAGAATCTGCCTGACACTTGGACCCTTGACTTTTTTCAATGCAATGAAAAGCTCAAACACCATGTACTATCAACTTTACCTGTCTGTTGTGTAGCTGCCTGTCAATGTATATCTGACCCTCTGTGATGTATCCCGTAAGATCGGGGGTAGGATGAGTGATATCTGATCAAATAAGAAAATAAGTTAAAGACCCATGCAGCAGCAAGAAAATAGGCACTATGTGGAAGTGGATCATTTATTGTGATACCATCGTTTGGCATAGTTAAAATTGGAATTTGAGTGATGGAGCCTTTTCTCCCTTCAATTCTTCCAGCACGTTCATATATAGTTGCCAAATCGGTATACATGTACCCAGGATAACCACGTCTACCTGGCACTTCCTCTCTAGCAGCAGACACCTGCAGTGAAGCAAAGCTTGTGTCAGAAAGGCATTCCAAGGCAGTTGCAAAAGCAGAATTTTTTCCTTTTGCCACATGGATACTTCAAATCCCAGACATTCTAAGAAAACAACAATAAGCAATAAGCAATTACCTATGCAAGTTTATGTTTCTAAGATCTCTATCAATGTCATCTAAGGTATATTCCAAAATGATATGAATGAAGACATGTTTCGTGCAAGCATATCAATAAACTTATGTTACCGCCAAAGACAATTCCAGCTGCACCTGATGGTAAAAGATATCTTACCTCACGAAGAGCATCAGCATAAGAACTCATATCTGTCAGTATGACAAGGACGTGCTTTCCACATTCATATGCCAAATACTCAGCAGTAGTGAGAGCAATACGAGGGGTGATAATACGTTCAATTGTAGGGTCATTCGCCTGTACAACAACATAGCAGAATCAGATTAACACCTTCATGAGCAAAACCAGAATTTTTTTCTGGAAAGAGTAAAGCAGACACAAGATTCAAATAGTAACACAAAATCTACCAGGTTAAGGAAAAGAGTGACTCTCTCCATTGACCCATTTTCTTCAAAATCACGTTTGAAAAACTGAGCAGTCTCCATGTTAACACCCATGGCTGCAAATACAATGGCAAAATTGTCCTCTCCTGCATCCTGAAAATTTGCAAAGTTCATTAAATAGAGAATTGAAGCCAAGAAATGACACAATAGCAAGTAATTGAGGTACTTTAAACTAGTACTAATTTGAAATTTTGAATATCAGAAGAAAGAAAAATGTCTTTGTTGCATCATTTTTGAAGGATAAGAGACTACTTTTTAGTGCTAGCTGGCCACATATAACACTATTTCAGCACTACTCATCAGAGCAAAAGGTTACTGTCCTGAGGAAGCAATCGCTTTAATTCATATTACAATTCATCTGATAAATTAATTGCAGAATGCACTTTCAGGTTTACCATGTAAACTTAATCAAACTTCACATAGTAATTCTGTTTTGTTGATTAGAATTATTTCGCCAGTTAGTATTTTAAGAAAAGCTAACGGTAACTGCCCAATTAAGAATGTAGCTGTACCTCAAGAAGATTGTCAGTTTTCTCCAATCGTTTCACTAAACCTGCTTGACGACATATCTGAGCAGCAATTTCATTGTGGGGGAGACCAGCAGCAGAAAAAAGAGGGATCTTCTGTCCTCTTGCAATAGAATTCATGACATCGATTGTAGAAATTCCAGTCTGTATCATCTCTTCAGGATAGGTTCTTTCACTAGGGTTGATGGAACTCCCTAGAACAGTCAAATTTACAAGCGTGAGCCAAGTGCAACCACCAGATGGCAAGAAAACATAGATTCATAAAAGATAACTAGCAGTGAGAGAAAACTGACCAGAAATATCCAAGTAAGCCTCTGGCAAAATAGGGGGACCATTATCAATAGGCTTCCCAGAACCATTAAATATGCGCCCGAGCATGTCCAGTGAGACAGGAGTTTTGAGCACCTATAATTCAGTCCCAGAGAAAGGTGAGAAAGAGGAGTAATAGGATAGGAACCAATACGACTTAGTTCGTCTGTGTCAGACGCCACAGGGAATGATAAGCATAGCACACACTCCAATATCATGTACGCTTATTGCAGGAGGTTGTATAGCAATTATTTTACAACTCATTCTTTCATGCATCGATTCCTATAGAGGTAGAGATAAAAATTGTAGTTAATTTAAGATCCAGTTTACGATGCACATTCCCTCCGTGAAAATAAAGTAACACGGTTCAAGTTGTTACGAGAACATTGAGCAATTCAGTCATATTTCACATCAATAAGAGCTTTCTGAAGAGTTCCCGAAGTGGTAAAGACTAAGTCATGATTCAACTAATGAGTAAAGTGAGACCTAACGGTCTGCCTAACTGTGGATTGGCTAACAAGTACATAGATTGTATACGTAAGCACCTCAGAGTATCATTCCAAAAACTCCTTAAGTTCTGTAAATGAATGACTGTTTTTATGATCATAACAAGCACTCCTGCTCTTGGCCAAAAAAGACAGACAAGAACTGAAAGCATCATACCTCTCCAGTAAATTGCACAGTCGTATATTTGTTATCAATACCAGATGTTCCTTCAAAAACCTGGCACAACAAGATAACGTTATAGAGATTCACAGAAACAGAACAGCAACAACAAACTAAAAATACATACAAGAAACTAAATCAAGAGAGTTTTCACTCCCAAAGACCTATCTCTTCCAAAGGCAGTCATACACATGTAAGACGTGCAACAATATACCTCCTCCATTTAAAGCCACTTGCAAGTTAACACGAAAAGATAGTAAATGCTGAGCAGTAATCACCTGAACGACGGCTTTCTCCCCATCAACTTCAAGAACTTGACCACGTCGGGTTGTTCCATCTCCCAAACGAATATTAACAATCTCCTGATACTTCGGTCCCTGC
Organism: Turnera subulata; assembly: GCA_028386065.3. NCBI lineage: Eukaryota > Viridiplantae > Streptophyta > Magnoliopsida > Malpighiales > Passifloraceae > Turnera > Turnera subulata. Next base: position 172,095 of record JAKUCV010004712.1, on the reverse strand, counting down.
CGTAGTGAATACAACAACACCACCAATCACTAAACACCGGCACAGCACTAAGCTCTTGATTAAGAATACAAAACCAATCAATACACCATACACATTCAGCTCAAAGAACGGAGCAATATAAATCCACCTTGACTTTGTCGAGAATAACCAGAGGTCCGGCGACACCAGAGACAGTCCTATACTCTGCAAACGTAACAACCACACCACTTCAAGGCTCCAGAAGGAAAAAAAAAAAAATAACTAACACATAACGGAAAACAAACTTTTCTAGTTATACAAATTTCTGGCCCTAATTCCATGAACAATCTAACAGAGTAAAACACACAATAACTTCCGATCCGAATCGGAATTCCACGGTAGCGGAACAGCATTCTAACAACAGTTATCAATCAGTGAAGTAAGTAACGGAGACGAAGAGAGAGAAAGGCTGTGATAAGCAGCTTACCCATGCCGATCTCAAGCGTTCCCTCCTCCATACCGAGATTGTTCTGGTCCGCGCCCATTTTCAAGCCTTCATTTCACACACAACAACCACCCAAACAAACGGTTAAAAACAAACAAAAACACAGAAAAACTTACAGCGTAAAAACCGCTCCACTGATCATCATCAACATTTCTAATAAACAAAACTAATCTAACTAGCAATCCTCAAAAAACGACGATTCAGTGAGTGATTCGAACACTAGAAAATCTTCATCATCGTTAAAGCTGCCAAAAACAGAAGCCTCACCGATCGGTTTCCAGCAGTGTGAGTATAGAGAGAGAGAGAGAGAGAGGGGGAGGAACGGAAATCGAAGAGATTGAGTTTTTGAATTTGTGTTGTGTATTATGGACGTTGAAAGGTAATTGAGAATTATTATGGATCTAACAAAAAAAGAGACGTACCTGTTTTTCGATCTGTTCAGTTATAAAAACACTCCACCACCGAGCGAGATAGATAGAGAGAGAGACAGAGAAGTGGAGGGGGAGAAGGGAGAAGGGAGTAGTGAAGAAATAAAGGAATAAACTGAGATCTGATGCTCTTGAAAATTAATAAATTAAAAAAAATATCATCAAATTCAACAACATATGATCATTTTTTTCACGACTTTTATTTACTAGAATGGAAACTTAGTTCTTATTGAGAGTGTGAAGTAAATGATTGAATACCACTAATTATTAATAATAATAATTAGTAATAGTCCCAAAAAAAAAACGTACAGACAACAAAGGATTATCTGTATCGGCTCATAAATTTTTTTTACCACTAATCCAAGATTAAATTACGGTGCAGTGTTTAGTAGTATAGTATGCTATATATTTGTCTAGTTTTAAGGTAAAGTATTTTTTTTTTGGGTTTACTGTGTAATTTTGTGATTGGTAAGACGTGAGAACACGTGAGAGGATTGGATTGGGGACAGGTGGTGGATCGGCTCCGGGGAAGTTTCCTGATTTTTGTTTTTTCCTTTTATTTATTGGAATTTTTTAACTTAAATTTATAAGGAAATAAATAATAAGTGTGTTTCTTTTTTGGGCCAGGGCTTAATTGATCAGGTTTGGTTTGGCCTGGTCATCCATACTTAATTGACTTTTTGTAATACCTATTTTTTTTACTTTTTGGTCGAAAGTAATACCCAATTGATTGGGGACAGGTATCCTATGAAATGGTAAATAGCCATTAGCCACATATTCTTTTTCCAAAAGGTTTTAAGAAAACATAATTATTCTTTTATTTTTTCTTGTCAAGGCCAAAAAATAATTCAATAAAACAATCATGCTCTTGGAGGGTAAGTGTCTTTATCAGCTCCATTAAATTCCAAGAGTGACATGGGCCAAAAAAGGAGAAAAAAATCCAGAGCAATCATGTGTCACTTCTGAGCCTGCCTGGGCTTACTCTCTAATCCACTGCGGGTTGTTGACCATCCATAAATTGCCTCTCTTCGTGTGTGTGTTTTTTTTATAATGTAATTGCTTACTTTGAAGTCTTTTGCCCCAAATTTTTTATCATTCATGTATTATAACTTTTAATTTCATAGTTTAGAATTATAAAATTATGTCGGTGAAAAAAAAAATCTTAAAGAGGATTTAGATAGAGGAAGTTTAATATGAATGATGCTACTTTTAAAGAATTTAACCGCTCCTTAATCACTTAATCACTTAAACTTTACAATACCCAAGAACAAGCTGATAATTGCCTTTAGAAAGGGCATCAATACCATTTTAATTTGATCGTATGCATTCCATCTACAAAGACATTGAGCATGAATCTAAAATATTATATATAAAAAAAATGTATTTGGTCTTCCAACGTCTTTATTTTCCATCAATTTCATTCGTCTGTAAAACTTAGAGCATCAATACCCGTAAGAGAAAGGTAGTGTTTGGAATGTTAAACTAGGATAGGTAGAGTAGGACAAATTACTTTTTTTATGGATGTTTAGTTCAAGAGGCAACACAAAAACTTATGGATTCCTTATGTCACTCATATCCTAATTTGCTTCGACATAAGTTAAAAATTTTTGCCCACATAAAAACCTTGGTATAGAATAACTATCCTATGGACAATATGATGTACCATTTTTTTCGAAGGCTTATAGGATACTTGTATTAACTGAAAAAAGCGTACAACATACAGATAATAGAACTCCTACAAATTAGGTTGTCAAAGGAATATGTTACGAATAGGACTCTAACCATATGTTCAAAACGAGCAAAAATTCTAGACAAATTCAAATTATATACCCATAAACTAAAATTACTTAAGCTTAGACCTAAATTTAGTTCCCAAATGGTATATACAAAGTGTATAAAGGAAAAAACAAAAGTAAAATCATGAATATTGGAAAATTGCAAGGAATGGAGTTGGATTCGCCTGGCATTGTCCTATAATGATAAATAAATCGTGTTCCGGTTTGGGGTTATTGGGCCTTAATAGGGGGGCTTTACCCAGCAAATTCAAACAACGGTCAGTGGTGGAGGAGATGGGGAGTTAGCTTAGCCCGCCACAACACAAACCTTCCTCATCTTCTTTCTATCGATAATAGTATCATTTTAGGCTCAAAAATTCATTTTTAATACATCCCTCCACGAATCTCTCTCCTCTGCCCCCTTCTTTTTCTCCCATCATTTCATTTTTGGCAAAACTTCCGTTTTCCGCTTCCACCAAAAACGATGTCGTATGTGCCTCCACACCTGAGAACCTCCTCAGCCTCACTCACCACTACCACTGCCACTCTCTCCTCCCCATCCCTAGACACCACCGATCTCCGCTCTAACAACAGCAACTCCTCCTCCTCCTCCTCCTCCTCCGCCGCCGCCCCCCCTCGCCGGTCCTTATCCGCCTCCTCCGTTCTCCCCTCGCCGCGAACTCTCGCCGTCCCCGAAACCGTCTTCCCTCGCTGGCTCCCCTCCGACCGCGTCCTCCGCTTCACTCCCGATAAGGTCGTCTCTCTCTACTGTTTTTTTTTTTTCCTTTTTAAAACTCTTAAAACGCTTCGTTTTGCTCTTTTTCCATTTTGTTTTTGGTTCCGTGTTGCTCATTTTCCAGTTACGTCAGTTACGTTAACTGTTTTTTCGCTGTCGTCGTTATCCGTTAACAAAAGAGAGAGAGAGAGAGAGTTGCGGTTACTTAATACGTAACGGTTATGGTGTGCAGATTGAGGAGGTGAGGCTGCGGCTTAATGTGGAGGTTACGGTTGCTTCCGATTCCTCTCCGGCACCGGCGCCGATTGAGTCCTTTGAAGACATGGTAATCCGTTTGCATATATATATATATTTTTTTTTGTGGAAAAATAGTTGCAAGATTTGTTGTTTGGAATCTGTTTTATGGAGAGTGAATTTTCTGTGACTCTGTTACACACCCTGTCAGTGTTTGCATCCGTCCATTATGAAGGACATTGCTTATCACGAGTACACACGGCCGACTTCTATTCAGGCTCAGGCTATGACGGTCGCCCTCAGTGGCCGGGATTTGTTGGGCTGCGCTGAGACCGGGAGCGGGAAGACGGCTGCATTTTCTATCCCGATGATACAGGTAACAAACCTACTGCTATTGGAATGCTGATATGGAATCAATGTGCATCCTCTTAGTTAGTTATGTGTTGTGATATCCTGCAGCACTGCTTGGCCCAACCTCCGGTTAGACGCGGTGATGGACCATTGGCGTTGGTGTTGGCTCCTACAAGAGAGCTTGCCCAACAGATTGAGAAAGAGGTGGTTTTACTGGTTTTCTTTTGTTCTTTGGCTCCCTATTGTCTTTTTTCAGCAACAAAGTATGTTTAGTTAAATGATAAATTTCGTTGCAGGTTAAGGGCTTTAGTAGATCCCTTGAGCCATTCAAGACGGCCTTGGTTGTTGGGGGAACAAACATAGGCGACCAGGTAACTACTTGTGCGCAGTTAGTTGGCTTCTAAGGATGCTTGGTTCTCTTGGCTTATTGAGAGGCGGAGAAAACTGTTGAGTCTCTTCTCTGTCATCTTGAAATGAAGTTATTGAATGTAGTTGAATAATGAACTAGCACTCGTCTCTTTTCCAGATTTGATGACGGTTCTGTCTCTGTAAGAATTTGGTTGTAATACATCATCTTTTCTTGTCTGTAAATTGCAATATTTTCTGATGCTTTTTCCTCTTAGTTCAAACTCGCAATGCTTTGTTTCCATCTCTTAATAATGCTCCTTCTGTTGCTTTCATTGCTGCTGGATATGTCATGATAGCGGTCTGAGCTGCGAGCAGGGGTGGATGTAGTTGTTGCTACTCCAGGAAGACTTATCGATCATTTACAACAAGGAAACACTTCACTCTCTAGAGTTTCATTTATTGTTCTGGATGAAGCTGATAGAATGCTTGATATGGGTTTTGAACCACAGATTAGGGAGGTAATTAATGCCTGCTTTCTACAGCCTAATGATTGCAAGCTGCTCCTTATCCTTTCTGCTTCATGTCTTGTGTTGGATGAACATTCTTCTTAAATGCCGATTATGGAGGCGTACGATTATAGCAAACTTAATCATTTCTTCTCAGGAGCTTTTTGACATTATAAGAGAGATATTAATTGTTTGTTATATTCCAGGTGATGCGTAACCTTCCAAAGAAGCATCAAACATTGCTGTTCAGTGCAACAATGCCTGTGGAGATCGAAGCACTTGCACAGGTGAGTTTATCTTCCAGTAAAGCATGATGCTATCTACTCAGGGGAAGGAGGAAAGTGGAATGCGTAACTATTTTTAAAATATCTGTATGGTGGTGGGTCTATGCTCACAAGTTAAGATTTTACAATTATTTTATTACATCTTTCCACATTTATATATCTGTTGGTCAATATGCCCCGTCGTAGCAAACATTTACTGGACCTACACTCGCTTTTGATCGATTTCAGGATTACTTGACAGACCCAGTTCAGGTTAAGGTGGGGAAAGTGAGTAGCCCAACAGCCAATGTATCTCAAAAGTTGGAAATGGTTTCTGAAAGTGAAAAGGTATGCTTTTCTAATTATTATTATTAAAAATAATGATTGTTTTTAAATTTATTTGAACAATCATTCTTTTTTTTTTTTTTCCTATTTTTGTTGGTGCTTGTCATTTGATATTTACATTGGGTTGGTGTGACAACTGCTTAGTAGTATGCTACTTTAGGGTGGTTTGACAATTGTTTTCATGTATTCCTGCATTCAACTTTCCCTTTGGTTTAGCCATTCCTTAATTGTTGTTTTTGAAGCAAATGCTGATCACAATTGCATAGCGTGATGCTAAGTTAGAAATTGACATTGAAGCATCTGTCTCTCTTTGAGTCCTCTGGCCTTCAGCTGTCACTCTTTTTATGTTGTTCCCAATATGTATTGACATAGCTGATTATTATTTGCAAGGGATCATGCTAGGTTGGATATACACGTAGAAGATGTTTTCATTACAGATTTGCAGTAGGCTTTACATGTCGTTGAGTTCCATCTGATTTTTAACTCCTTGGCTTAAAGTAAAGCTTAGGCAGTTGCGGTTTACTATTTTCTCTTTAGAGTTACAGTGTTAGTGAAGAATGTTCAGTTTCCTTCTGTTGGTGGAGTAACTTTGTGTTGTGATAACATTTAATTGTGGTGTAGATTGATCGTCTTCTAGACTTGCTTGTAGAGGATGCATCTCGGGCTGAAAGATCTGGTCATCCCTTCCCTTTAACCATTGTGTTTGTTGAAAGGAAGGTATGCTGCGTTCACATAAGTTGCTGTGCTGCAACGGAATTTCTTTATTATTTCTGAAGCCACAATTCTCTGTTTTCTGGTGCAAGTAGGCAAGGTGCAATGAGGTTGCTGAAGCTCTAGTGGCACAAGGCTTAAAGGCAGTTGCTCTTCATGGTGGCCGTAGCCAGAATGAAAGAGAGGCTGCTCTGCGTGATTTTAGGAGTGGCTCTACTGATATCTTGGTATTTTTCAGATCTGTTTTATGTTCCTGAATCATGTTGGTACTTGCATTTCTACTTTGTCTAGTCTAAGTGACTGCTGACGGCACTTTCATTAGATCTGCATAGCTGTGGATTATATACATTCTGAGACCTCTGTGTGCAGGTTGCCACTGATGTTGCTTCACGTGGATTGGATGTAACAGGTGTTGCTCATGTGATTAATTTGGATCTTCCTAAGGTATTTATGCCAGAAACTTCAGTTGCTGAATTCAATGTAACAGTATGTAATGAATACCAGTTTTATAGGTTTCAAGCTCTCGGAAGTGCTTTTCCATTCTTTATTCTGTTGGAGAACTCAAGAATTCTATTTACTTTATGGATTGTCATGCTAACAACCCACTGTATCATTGGGCTATAATCTCTTTGATTATGGAGTATCTTGGGGTGTACATTTCTTGTTTTTCAAGGCCACAGTCACTGGCTCAGGGCTTTCATCCTTTAAATCTCAGTTTGTGGTCATGAAGAGCTTATGCTTCTGATTTGTTAGCTTCTCATTTTCCTGGTCATATTAATTTCTTCTGAATGAGCAAAGCCTGAAGCTTCAGTTATATGGCTGCCTCCATTATAGACAATGGAAGACTATGTACACCGAATTGGAAGGACAGGCCGTGCAGGATCAACAGGCCAAGCGACTTCTTTTTTCACTGACCGGGATGTGGTATGTTACTGCCTCAATTTTCTACTTGTTCTTAAAGCTCCCACTCGTTCCTCTCCCATGCCTGACCTGTGCACCTTTGTACTGTAGTTCCTAGTGGCTCAAATAAGAAAAGCAATAGCCGATGTTGAATCTGGGAATGCTGTGGCTTTCGCGACGGGAAAGGTACTGATCTTTTAAGTACAAAAACTTGGGGTTATATTTCTGTCATTCCACTGAAGCTGCTACTTCTATTCTTTTCCATGCATCGCTTCTTGTCATCTTAATTACAGTTTCCTGTCCTGATGATCTTGTGTGATTAAAGTCTTATTTTACATAAAAGGTATTCCTTTTTAATTTTCATATATTTCCTCGTTTTTCATACTTGTGCAATGCTTAATGGATTGGCATTTTAGGTTGCTAGGAAGAAGGAACGTGAAGCAGCTGCTTCATTGAAGGAAGCTAGGAATGCAATGTCTAAGCTGACAGTACCGAATTCAATAAACATCGAGGATAAGTACAGGTTTATGATTGCCCCTCCAGCCATTAGAACAGAAGGTGCTGCTGACAGTGCTTGGGACGATTAGCCATTCCTCCATTTGATGCCAATTTAAAAAGCAGTAAAGAGTTCCTGTCCAGGATTCTAACGATCTAGGTGAGTTTCTCCTCTTATTCCCTATTTCCCATCAAGTTGATTATCCGTGGAACGATGTAGGATGATGGTAGCTAGAGACCGAGATTTGACATCCCTTTTTTTTTGTTTTGTGCGTTTATGCAGTACAGTTTGTGTGCATCTTAACAGGGTTCTGCTGATTAAAGAAAGTCCATATGCAGATGGCTTCTGAATTTGGAGAAGACTAATTGTTGAAGAACACAAGTTTCTTGTTGTTGATTGTTGTCAATTCCCAAAGTCACTTTTTAGTTAGAAATAGGTACGGGGGACGGATTGAATCATTGTGAAAGGGTTTGTAGGACTTTGCTGCCACTAGGTTGTGCATATTGTATATCTGGAAAGTGCTTCCTGGATATTTGGTCATCTTTAATCAAATACCAAAAACTGCTACTTCTGTGTCAAACATCAGTTTGGATGCGATTTGAGTTGATTCTTCTTAGAACAACAGCCGGGGGCTTTCCGAGGAAGGATCGGGTATCAAGTCTTTTTGTGTTTGTTTTCGCTGTGGATTGTTGTCATCGATACCGATCATCTGGTTAAAGCCTGTCTATGCGCCAGTGGAATAAGTAAAGCCTACAACAATGGGTTAGACTTCCATTTGATGTGATGATTTCACGACATTGTTGCCATCGAAATAAAGTGAGCAAGAACAACGCCCTTACCATTCGTCACCATGTACTCAAATGCTCATGCAACATATAGGGCAGCTAACCAATTAGGCAAATTTCAAAAGTATAAGATGCACCAAAAAAAAGGTTGAAAAGTATTACAGGAATACTTCAGTGTCCCAAGTAATGTACAACAGTCATATACAAACTGATGATGTAAAGACTCCGGACTATTTTAACCGCCGTTTTGTGTTAAAAAACTTGAGGACGCTCACCACGAATACAGGAGTAATGGAAAGGGGGTACTCTTGAATGATATCAAAAGCCAAATCATGTAGCCAAAACTGGAACCCTCCTGTTCCCCATAAAAGCTTGGCGAAGACTATGGTAGCCATCTCTGTAGTGCTCAATTGAGAAACACAATTGCCTTATAGCCTCCCGTTTCTCCTCTGCTCCTTCTTCTATCATAACCCGTTGCCTTTCAACCTCTTCCTCAAGATCTTTAGTCTTTAGTTTCAGACCATCCATTAGCTTCCGTGCTTCTTCGGTACCAGAAATCAGCTCTACGTGTTGCATGTGCAACTGCTCTAAATGCTTGTCCATTTCGCTAATCCTGTCATCCCTAGAAAGTACATCTGCTTTAAGTTCCTCAATCTTCACATTCAGTTCGTCCCTTTCTGATGTTGAAGCACGAATAGTTTTATCTAGATCCTTTATTCGGTCATCCCGCCTAGCGATTTCCGCCTGTAACTTAGAGACCTTGCGGTTAAGTCTTGAATCTATCTCTTTCTTTTCAGACTGTAACTTCCGAATTTCATCCTCTAGTGAACGCCCACGTGATTCCCATTCTTTCAGCTGCTCCTGGAAGTGCTTCTGCTCTTCTAATAACCTGGCTATTTCAGCCTTTATCTGTGCTTTCTCAGGAAAAATCTTCTCCTCAGCATCAGACACCGCCATCTTCAGGTCCCTAATCTCATGATCTCGGTCGGATAAACTAGACTTCAGTCTTGAAACCCTTTCTTTCAACTTGGACATCTCCCTCTTCTCTGCATTGACCTTGGTTTTCCATGACTCCGCGTCCTTACGAGCCAATGCAAGCTGCTCTTCCAACTTGCTGACCTTGTCATTGGACCCATCAGAAGTATCAAGCCCATTCTTCAAACTAACAAGTTCCTCCTCCGAACTCTGAAGCCTTTCTTTTGTAATCCTGAGCTCTTCCATAAGTTCTTGAACCTTGCTGTCCTCCGCTAGATTCTCCCCCTCCAGCCCTTCAGTGTTCTGCTCACCCATGTCAACCTCCATTTCACCCTCCCTGATCCTGGGATTTCCATTGTCTGCAGCAAACTCCAAAGATTTAAACTTTTCAAGTTCAAGGTTTAATCTGCTAACCTCTTCCTCTAACAGGGATGTTCTCTCATTTGCAACCAGCAGCTCCTTCTCGTATCCTGAAATCCTACCCAGAAGATCCTCCACATTGTCATTCCCATCACCCTCCTCGTCCTGCATCCTAAGCTTCTCCTTCATTTCCCGGAGCTCAATCTCCAATTCAATCACCTTCCTGTGCATCCCCTGATCGCCGCTATTCCCTGACAGGACCGAGAAATTATTCACGGAATCGGAATCATCCTCAGATTCCGAGTCCGAATCCGTCAATGTAGATGACTCATCCCCTTCTTTCTGGCTAGACTCTGACCCCCCCGCACCCGGCCCGAGGAAGAAATCAAACCCAGCAGCTCGCGGGCCGGAGGATTTACGCCGGCCCGACCTCGGGTCAGGAGCAGGGGAGGGCCAAGTGGAGGGCAATTCGGAGCCGGTGTCGGAAAAGACACCGGAACCAACGGATTGGAGGTCTGAAGGGATGTTCTTCCTCAATTCTCCTGTGACATGATCGTACCTTTCGGCCAAAGACCGATACATCCGATAAAATTCCTCAACGAGGGAGATCAATTCGGGTCTCTTCTGGTAATACATTTCTGCCTTCTTAGCAAAGGAATCACCATCTTCTTCAATCAGCTTCAGCATCCGCCTCACGCTTTGGTCCATCACTGAGATCAAAGATCGTTTCACACATTTCTTATTACTTGCCATTTTTCTGGGATTTGGATTTGGGAGATTTAGATAATCCACAGAGTCAAGATTCTTTTCTTTTACGAAAAAAAAGTGGCAAAAGAAAAGAGCTATATCTCTTTCAATCCATTTCCAGTTTTTCGGTAGCCGCCCTATGGTTCATTTATGGTGACACAGATAGGGAATAGCTAAATTTAGTAAATTTCTAGATTTAAATAACTCCACCTACAACTCTTGTTTTAGAAAGCTTAGCAGAGAATCTAGGAATTTGAATAGAAATACAACAATATAGGCAACGACATCAACAAAACAAGACACCCTAAAAAAAAATTGTCAGCAACTTTATCTTATAATAAACAAGGGACGGATTATAGGAACACAGAAGAATCTGAATGTTGCCACTTCATAATTCACCCTCTTAACCTCTTCTATATAAGGACTCTCATATGTTCATCAGTTTTGTCTCAATGTTTTAATAATGCTCCAAAAAAATAAATTCCCTTGACCAGGATAACATTAAATCTCCCAAGTAGATTCATAATCATCTAGCAGTGGGCAAGAAATGACAGAAAATCCAAAAAAATATGACAGCAAACAAGAGATGGGGAGGGAATGTGGTTACATACGCTCAAGATTCTCTGCAAGCCATTTGGAATTCTTGGGACTGATGTGACTATCCCACCACCAGGAATGTGACTTCTTTGATTGCAGCCTCTTCATTTTATTGGAAGAAACCTGAAACAAGAAGCTCATAATGAAGCTTGTAGCTGAAAAAACCAATTCACAGCTGAAGAGAGTATCTATTGATATATGCCCAGGATTGCAATCAAGAAGCCATAGTTGGTCAGGTCAGGTCAGGTCAGGCCCCAAAGTTAAGCTCTACTTAAAGCTTCTCAGTATCAAGTATTTATGATAGTGATTGTTTCCAAATCAGAACAGAAGCCAGAGAAGATGGCCAGGCAACTAAGGAGTCGTAATAGTGGCTTACCGCAGAAGAAGCCATCTGGAAGTTGTGGTAGCAAACTTTGAGAGTTTTTGCAAGGAATCAAAGAACCAGCAAATGAGACAAGCGAAATATATCAACCTGCAACAAAAAAGCATAAATGACAACCACAAAAGATCAAAACTTCATCTTGTCTACACACAAGACAGCATAGCAGTAGACTCCAAGTTCAAACTTTGTAATCAAAGAGCACAAAATATTAACTAGTAACAACCAACAATAGAGAAAATGCCAAAGGTCTAATGATGAGAAGAGAAGTCAAGTTCCCTTCTCAAAATCAGAAAGACATTTTGTCAAGACTTGAAAAAAAAGAAGAAATAAAAGAGTTATGGGCACTGGGCAATCTGTCTTTATCCATTGAATGAGCCAACACCAATTGCCACTGGCACATGCTCATACATACACATGTCTTATCATCATGGATTTGCCCTAAATACTCCACCACACCAATCACCTTATAATAATAAAATCCATTCAATATACATTGTTGAAGAAGAAGAATTCATAAATAACTCCACAAATGCTGGCCATTACTTTTGACTGATTCTCCATGCTGGTACATGAACATCTATGCAGAGCAATGAATTCAACCATGGAAGCAAAACAGGCCCACATCCCTCACAGTAACAGAGATGATGGATCTATCATATCATCTATGGCATATAAATAAACATGGGGCCATATGGAGTCCCATTGTCATGGAGGTTTGGATGACACGCGCTGGAAAAGCCGCGTGAAAGGGTTAAGAATCTAAATCCGCGGGAAACTTGACCACAACATTAAACAACACCCACTCTGTGTGGACAACAAGACGTCCAGCTACTACGCGTCTCTTCACTTAAAAAAAATACATAAATAAAAAGGTAGTTGAACTCAAACTCCATTTAAGACAATAAAACCAACAAAACAAAAACCAAATTATTATTATTTTCTGTAACAAAAAAAAAAAGAATCAATCTTTATTCTTCAGTCAACATTTGGAAAGATAAAGAAAACAAGAGTGAAACAAGAGAAGCTTTGGCCTCAGTACGTATCTGTTGTATAGCAATAATAATCAACAGACTAATTGGGGGTATATAGAAGAACTGAGATTTTTTTTCATCCATTTAAAGAATTCATCTTTCAAGAGCTATAACTGGATATAGCTGTTTTATAGCAGCAGCACCTAATGAAAACATATAGCTGTGCAATTTATTTTGATTAATTATTACACCAAAAACAAAACAATTTTTTTTAATTTTTTTCAGTCAGGCATGGAGTGCAATGGAAGAGGAAAGAGCAAAAGATATATGCAGATTTGCAGAAAGAGAACAAGGGAAGATGAGATGGGAATAAGCTTACAGAGGAAGTGGCAACAGCAGCAGCAGCAAGATCTTATCTTGATGCTGTGTTTGTGACTAGAAGTGGATCAGAGTACAAAGGAAAGAGCATCAAAAGAGAGGGATACCAACAGAAATGAAGAACAACCTCATCATCATCTGGAATAACCCAGAATAGGAGAAAGAAAAAAGACAGAGAGAGACTGATGCAATCAATACATGGAGGAGTTTGGTTTACAGCGGAGAAAATGAGATGGAGGGTAGGCACCTTTTTATTTATATATTTTGTTGGGAGACTGGAAATATTTTGGAATATTCAATAAAGTCAACCTCCTTTTTATTTTGGGTTTTCAGTAGGTACCAGCTCTAAGCGGTGCCTTTATAATCTCCATGGAAAATGATGAAAGCAATCTCTGATGAGTTTTAAAAAATAAGGATTAGAAAGTTGAACATCAGCTGTTACCTTCACAACTTTCTGATAAAATATTTAATCCATGAGATCACAGTTGGATTATGAATAATATCTCCTTTGTATCTTAACATAATAATAATGGTTATGGAAGCTTTAATGCCTGTTTGGTGCAAAATCCAGCACAGAGAGATCTCACAATTGCATGAGAAGAGGAGGATTAATTATTAGGACAAACTTGGAAAAAGGTTGAAGACTATGCCATAACCAAAAAAATTAGGATTAACGCATGATACTTTTGGTAATCAAGCTAATTGGCAAGGTTTGCTGATTAGGAACAATTGGAAAAATAAAGAAGAATAGCAAATTTTTTTAAAGAAAAGAGGGTAAAAAATCTTTTAGTGTCTCAAATCTGTGATGAATTTAGTGATCTCACAATTATCTTGTCTTCCTAATAATTTGGTGTTTTCCACATTGTAAGAATTGGAGGATAGTTGGAAAGGAACAAGTCGGCTACTTGCTTTCACACAGGATTGATGCACATTATAGATTAGAAGGCTCCTTAATTCAAACACTGCCTAAATAATAAATGGCATTTCCTCTTTTACGTTATTGTTTTGTATACCTCTCATTGCATCATTTTGGTTAATCATAAGTCATTCTCAAATGTTGACAATCTCTGAGATGACTCCACATAATATGGATGGTGATGAAATGCTAATTACAACTTTGTATTAAAAATTAAGGTAGAAGTCAAAAGGTGCGGGCTCTTTGTCCTGCCAATAATGCCATCTGTATTTGAGACAGCAACATCCTAATTGTCCTGCTTTTTTCTTTGATGTTTTGGTGTGAACAAATACCATTATTTTGTATAGGTTTACAAGCCACTCACTTCCCATTATCAAAAGACGGTCATTTAAGGGACTCTTAATTAAATGGGAGGAAGTATAATTAAATTAATCCTATTCATACTCATCTTGTCCCTCCAGATGGGATAAGGGCAACTGGAGCCATTCCAGGCATGTTTATGTTATATAGCTGGAGATTTTATTTTGTAATCTTATGCAGTATGTGCTCTCAAATATGTCACATGCTAGCTACAAACTTAATTAACAAGTGATGGAATGTGATTTGGAAAGATCTTGGGTTTAATGCATTCACATGTGAAAGCAATTCTATAATCCCCAACAATTCAATACAGGGCTCTGCATGCCTTGGTCACAGAAAAAAAGAAAAGGGGGAAATACAGCTCGACCTTATATATGTAGTATACACCTCACTTTGAATGCCCTACCAATGAAAAATATCAAGTTGGAGAAATGATATACTATGATATTGACTATATATCAACTTATTGCTTCTTTTATGCAATATGATAGACTAGGCTTAAAGGTTTTCTGTTTTCTTAGCTCATTCTAACCAAACCTCTTTAGTGACACAGGAAGTAGTAATTAGTTTCACGTTATTGTTTTATATACCTCCCTCTCATTGCATCATCATTTCGGTTAATCACACATCATTCTCAAATGGTGACTGACAATACTTTTTCCTAATAAAAGAACAAGGAGATAAGGCCATGACCTGCCATCATTCACATGGCCAAGTTGGTAAAGAAATCAGAAAATTGCTCAAACTCCAAGGTTGCAGATAGTGATGAAACCAAGCAAATCCAAAAGGAACTCAGCAGAGTAACCTCATCAAAAGTTCAGCTTACAGACCTTAATGGATGGATCAAGTAAGTAGTAGCAAAATGGAGGGAAATTAAGTTGTAAGAACTTCAAGTTCCATTAGGTAATTAGTTAGAATGAGTGACACAGTATTGTCAAGGCTGCATTTTGTTCTAATTCATGGAGTATGCCATGGAGCTTGGTGCTGGTACAAGATCAAGTGTCTCATGGAAACATCAGGGTACAAGGTTACTTGCCTCGACCTCAAAAGCGCGGGCTTAGACCATTCCAATCCCAATGAAATCTCTACTTTTGATGAATACAACACACCACTTGTTAACTTCTTGTCTGATTTGTTCAAATGTGATGAAATAGCTAGCACTTGATATGTTGTGTTTCCATAGGATTTTTGTAACATGTGGTTTGCTCTTTGATAGGTTATATTGGTAGGCCACAGTGCTGGAGGCTTGAGCTTGACGGATGCTATTTACATATTTCCCAACAAAATCCATTTGGCTGTATACGTTGCTGCTACCATGTTGAAGGATGGGTTCTTTACAGATGAAG
The DNA here is from genome assembly GCA_028386065.3 of Turnera subulata. Classification (NCBI taxonomy): domain Eukaryota; kingdom Viridiplantae; phylum Streptophyta; class Magnoliopsida; order Malpighiales; family Passifloraceae; genus Turnera; species Turnera subulata. The sequence goes on along the minus strand of JAKUCV010004712.1, from coordinate 156,722 downwards.
ATTTTAGAGATGTGAGTATTTCTTGCTCTATTATTTGGCAATTAAAGCTAAGACCAACTCTTAAAAATATGGAAGAGGATTCACTATAGCTAAGACCAACTTTTAAGTGGCATGAATGTATATATAGGAAGCATTCATGGTAAGCAATTCTGCAAAATAGCTTTACTTTCTGCATTATATGGATAATATATGTGGCAGGGAGATCCTGATCTTTCCGAGTATGGGGACATAAGTGAGTTTGAGTCTGGGATGGGAGTTGATCAGCCTCCAACCAGTTTCATAATTAGGAAGGAGTTCCAGCGAGATGTTCTTTATCAAATGAGCCCCAAAGAGGTAAGACATGATGTCTTCCCCTGACAATAATGAACTGTGATTGTCTACTTAATTCAGTTCTGTTTCTCATTTTCTTCTTGCTTCTGGCTACCTGTAGGACTCCACCTTGGCGTCAATGCTTCTGAGACCAGCACCTATTAGAGCATTGAAGCCACAATTTGTGGGAGAAAGTTGCGCTCATGATACTGTACCGCGTGTGTATATAAAGACACTGCAGGATCACGTTTTAAAGCCAGTGCAACAGGAGGCAATGATAAGGAGATGGCAACCTTTCAAAGTTTTTGCTCTGGATAGTGATCATAGTCCATTCTTTTCCACCCCAGCTTTGCTTGTCAGTTCTCTAATCAAAGCGGCAGAGTCTCTTTACTGCTACAAAGAACTAGAAGCAAGCTCGAAAGCATACTATGGAGACTTGATGTATCATGCATGATGCATGGATGTTGATTGGTTCCATTAGCCTCGGCCTTTTTGTTCTCTTGGGAATGCAACAGGAAGAAATTGTGTTTCCACGTCAACTTCATGGTATCTTACTTCATACCTTCTCTGCTAGAAGTTCTGTTTGTCATTGTAAATCTGTTAGCTAACCAGTGATTGAATTTGAATACACATCTTATATGCCAACTAACAATTGATCTTACAGCAGAATTAGGCCTTAAATTCTCCACTTAGAGTGTTATTCATCTCAAGCTAATGTGTTTGTGTATGTTATCTGACATTTGTTTGAGATGAATAGTACTATAAGTGGAGAATTTAAGGAAGCAGTGTGGCCAATGAGAGAGATTAAGGAAACAGTGTGACCAATAAGAATCGAGTCCGTACAAAAATTTGAGAACCAAGTAAATCTTATCCATGGTACAATTAATACCTAAAATTCTTACCTAAGAAAGTGTGTATAAGGTGAAGCTTGAGGAGGTGAAGATGAGTGGGGTGAGACTTGCAAAGCAGCAGTTTGTTCTGGTTCATGGGTATGGTCATGGAGCCTGGTGCTGGTACAAGGTCAGGTGCCTTCTGGAAACATCAGGGCACAAGGTTACTTAAAAGTTGTGGCATTGATAGGGCTGACCCCAACACAATCGCCAGTTTTGATGAATACAATGCACCCCTTGTCGACTTCTTCTCCAATTTGCCAGAGAATGACAAGGTTGGTTATTCTCTATTTGGATTATTAGTACTCTTTGCAGTGTTTTTGTTCAGTTTCTCTGAAGAACTACTATGCAGTGTTTTTGTTCCTGTTGACTGAAGAACTTTTTCCTGGCTAGGTTGTATTGGTAAGTCACAGTGCTGGAGGTTTGAGCTTGACAGACGTTACTTATAGATTTCGCAGCAAAATCCATTTGGCAATATATGTTGCTGCTATCATGTTGGAGCATGGGCTCGCTACAGATCAAGACTTTAAAGATGTAAGAACTCTTGCTTACTAACTGCAGTCTTGCATTTTTCTTTGTTGGATATAAAATTTTCTGCCATGGAATACTTTCGGGTGAGCTTGGAGAACCAAGAAATGATGCATTACATGATTGATTATCAAATAAATACAAAGGTATGAGGAGGCAAGGGTAAAAGGAAATCTATAGTATATTAAGTGATGAGATCAAAGCCACAAAAGAGGACCCTGTCATAACTCCACTGTATGCATTTGTGAATGGCCTAGTTTCTGAGTTCTGACAATATGCCCTGTATATTGAGTAGGCAATGCCCGATCTTTCCGACATTAGTGAAGTAGAATATGGATTGGGACCTGATCAGCCTCCAACTAGCAGTATAGTGATGGAGGAGTTCCGGAGAGAAACTCTCTATAAGATGAGCCCTCCTGAGGTAAGTATTGGTTTTCCATTTTATTCCTTGACTGGAATTTGGAATAGGGAATACTTAGAAAGTTTAGCACTCACAAACTTGTTAATTAGTACTGGTTGGTTACCATTTACTTGAACTTGGATCAACAGGACTGCACCTTAGCTTCAATGCTTATGCCGCCAGCACCTTCAAGAGCAATAACACAATTTGCAGGAGGAAAGGATGTGGATTTGATACTTATATGTAAGGACATTGAATGATCACCTTTTAAAGCAAGCAATGCAAGAGGCAATGATAAAGAGATGGCAACCTTCTCAAGTTTTTGTTTTGGAGAGTGATCACAGCCCATTTTTCTCAACTCCGACTTTGCTTTTCAACTTTCTAGTTAAAGCAGCAGAGTCCATCCAAATGTAACGAACTTCTTTCATCATATTAATGTTTTTCTTCCTCTTGTCCTTTTATGGAATATGGAAACACAAAAGATTGTGAAAAGGCTTAATGAACTGATAGGCCTCATCTCTGTATTATACTAGTTGTTGTAGTGTTACAGATGGAATACAATACTGACGTGATAAGTTTGGTTATAGGATAGAAGTTACATATCACAGACTACAGCTATGTTCTTGTTATCTGATGTACAAAGTCATCTAACAACCTGATAAGTTTCTTATCTCTAACATCCCCCCGCAAACTCAACCCGGTTTGGAACCAAGGTTGAGTTTGTCTTGAAGTTGCTGGAAACGAGCAGTAGGTAAAGGTTTGGTAAGCACATCGGCTAGTTGGTCTGCACTTTTGATAAACTGCACTTGAAGATGTCCTTGTGTAACCTGCTCCCTTACAAAATGGTAATCAATTTCAACATGCTTAGTCCGGGCATTCAATATTGGATTTCGACTCAAGAACGTAGCACCCAAATTATCGCACCACAACACTGGCCTGCTGGCTGGGACACCAAGTTCACGCAAGAGTGTTTTGATCCACATAAGTTCTGCCACCCCATCTGCCATGGCTTTATACTCAGCTTCAGTAGACGATCTCGCTACCGTTCTCTGCTTGCGTGAGGCCCAGGCAATTAAATTTCCGCCATAGACAATGAAGAATCCAGCGGTTGAACGACGATCGTCCAAACTACCTGCCCAATCCGCATCCGTGTAAACTTGTAACTCTGTATCAGTGAATCGCCGAAGACATAAACCAAGGTGGATGCTATGCTTTAAGTAGCGTAAAATTCGTTTTACAGCCACAAGATGTTCTTGTGTTGGCTTATGCATAAAACGACTAACCTTGCTAACAGAGTAGGCAATATCAGGCCGTGTAATTGCAAGGTACTGTAAAGAACCAACCAGGTGGCGATAGACAGTCGGATCCTCCAATAATTCACCTTGATCTGCACGCAGAACCTGTGAAGTGGATGCTGGCGTGTGTACCGGTTTGCAAGATTCCATACCAGCACGGTTTAGCAGATCACGAACATATTTCTCCTGTGTTAACACAATACCAGTTGCAGTGCGATGGACCTCCAGACCAAGGAAGTAAGAGGGCTCGCCAAGGTCCCGTAAAGCAAAGGTTGTTCCCAAACGATGTAATAAACCAGTCATAAAGGATGGATTGTTGGCTGTAACAATGATGTCGTCCACATAGACCAGAATATAAGCCCGAATATTGTTGTGATTGTAAGTAAGTAGTGAGGGATCAGAGTGGGAAACCTGAAATCCTTGTTGTAAAAGGAAGTCACTGAGGCGTGAATACCAGGCGCGAGGAGCCTGTTTCAATCCATACAAAGATTTTTGGAGATGACAGACATGATGTGGTTTGGTGGGATCAACGAAGCCAGGAGGTTGGACCATGTACACCTGCTCCTTCAAGAAGCCATTAAGAAAGGCATTACGCACATCAAGTTGTTTAATAGACCAGTTCCAAGTCAATGCTAAGGAGAGAACAATTCTGATCGTTGCAGGTTTAACCACCGGGCTAAATGTTTCACCATAATCAACTCCGGCTTGTTGATGATAGCCCTTGGCCACTAGCCTCGCCTTAAACCTCTCAATACTGCCATCTGCATTCCGCTTAATACGATACACCCAGCGACAACCAACAAGATTCATGCCTTTGGTATAAGGCACCAAATTCCATGTTTTTGTTTGACACAAAGCATCCATCTCCTCACACATTGCTTGTCGCCAGACCTGCAACTTGTTAGCAGCAGAGAAAGTAGTAGGCTCAACATCAAGTTTGGGTGTTGGAACTGTCTCGACATGATGATTGGATGGGGAGTATTTATTAGGAGGACGTCTATGTGGACGTAATACCATGGAGTGTTGTCTTGGGGGTGAGGCTGGTGGAGAGGCCAAGGGCGAAGTGGTTGACGATGAGGAAGAGGAAGAAGAGTCGGTGGCAGGTGCAATAGATGGTGGGTGTGGTATTGGTGTTGGAGTATGAGTAGGTGATGAAATAGGTGTTTGATGGGACGACTCAGGTAACGTTTGTAGTAATGGAGGAGAGGATGGCGTGGTAAGAGGACTATGTGGTGGACGCGTATTTCTAGCTGGAGGTGGACAAGAAGTAGGAGTGGGTGATGGTTCCTGATTAGAAGACTTACCTTGCTGTAAGGTTGGGAAGAACACGGTTAAAGGCACAGTGGTCCAAGACGATGAGGAATCTGACTGTGGAGGAGAAATGGATTGACGTTGAAAAGGGAACTCATTCTCATGAAAAGTGACATGTCTTGCAATATAAAACCTCTTTTGGTTAAAATCATAGCAACGATAACCCAAGTGGGTGGAACTATACCCAAGAAAAACACATGGTGTGGATCGATAATCAATTTTGTGCCGATTATACGGCCGAAGCAACGGAAAACATAGACACCCAAAAACCTTAAGAAAGGAATAATCCGGAGTCTGCTTAAACAAAACTTGATAAGGAGAAGAGTTCTGTAAAACAGGAGTAGGTAACCTGTTGATCAAATAGACAGCAGTTTCAAAGGCAAAATGCCAAAATTTTCGTGGTATATTAGCTGTAGCCATTAATGTTAATCCTGTTTCAACAATGTGTCGGTGTCGTCTTTCAATTGCACCTTGTTGTTCATGGGTGTGAGGGCACATCACACGATGTTGGATACCCTGATTAGTGAAAAACTTATTTAATTTTCGGTATTCTCCACCCCAGTCAGTTTGAACAGCTTTAATTTTGAGTGAGAATTGATTTTCAACACGCTTTTGAAACAAGAGGAAACAAGAGAACACTTCAGATTTATTAGCAATAGGAAAGAACCAGAGAAACTTGCTGAAAGCATCCAAAAACACAACATAATAGAGATGACCATCAGAACTAGATGTTGGGGAAGGCCCCCAAACATCACTATAAACTAACTCTAAAGGACTTGCGACACGATTATTGCTAAGAGGCAAAGACTGCCTAGATTGCTTGCCCAAAGGACAATATGAGCAAGGAGAAACACTAGACTCACGGAAAACCGGAAGAGAATGTTGAGACAAAAGTTGTTGTTGAACACGAGAGTGAGGATGCCCTAACCGCCTGTGCCAAACCAATGGTGCCACCCGAACAGCAAGGAAAGATGAAAATTGCCCACTATCAGATAGAGATGGCATTTGATATAAGCCATTAATGCTCGGGCCTGTGAACAGTGTTGTCCTGGTATCCTTGTCCTTGACACAAAAATGAGTAGAGTGAAACTCAAAGAATACGTTGTTATCTTGGGTAAATTTTTGAACAGAAAGAAGAGACTTAGTAAGAGTAGGGACATGAAGAACATTTAACAAATGTAAAGGTTTGGAGGATGTAGACAGAGAGTGAGAACCAATACCCGCAATTGACAATTGAGCACCATTACCTACTTGCAACGAGTCAGGGCCCTGATAGTCATCATATTGATGGAACTGATGATAATCCGGAGTAGCATGATGGCTTGCTCCTGTATCCGGATACCAAAAAGATGAGGCATAAGAAGCCGGTGTAGGAGGAATAGCAGTAGCAACGTGTGCAGCAGGTGGAGCAGCCGTATGCCTCTGATAGCACTTTGGGGCGGTATGCCCAAGCTTACCACAGATTTGGCACCGAGGACGTGGGGCATCACCATTCCAGTTATAATTAGGGCTATAATTGCCTCGGCCACGTCCCCAGTTCTTGCCCCCACGACCACGATTACCACCACGACCACGACCACCCTGTCCGGAAGAAGCATGTTGTGCCAGATTGGCACTTGGGGTCGGTGTGGGCAGCAGGGCCGCAGGTGCAGGCGCAACAACAGAAGAGGTTTGGGACTCAATATTCAAGGATTTGACGGGATCGTCATAAATGAACTCATGACTCGTGAGAAGACTCTGCAATTCAGAGAACTGGACGGGCTCGAGACGAGTTTGCAGAGAGGCTGTGAGGGGCTTGAATTCTGCCTTCAAACCACGAAAAACATACACATTAAAATCATTAGTTGTTAATGGCGTACCAGATGCTGCCATCTCATGAGCAAGGCGTTTCGCACGCTGCAGGAAACGAGAAACAGGTTCGTCTGACTGCTGCTCCAACCTCTGCAGCGCCATACGAATAGCCATCACCCTGGTATTATTGGGTGACGCAAGAGTCTCCTCCAGTGCCGTCCACGCCTCGCGCGACGTCTTTTTGTTAACAACTGTGGAGAAAACATCAATAGTAACTGAAGAAAGAATTGCACTCAGGATCAAGCTATCCTGCTGGATCCATTGTTGGTAATCTGGATTTGGTTGGATCTCTCCTTCAACAACAACGGACGGTACCACAGAAGGAGGACAAGGGATTGAACCATCAATATATCCCATCACGCCTTGCCCCACCAAGAACGGCTCCATCTGAGCTCGCCAAAACACATAGTTTGTCTCTGTCAGCTTGATTGAGATGTGGTGATGGACTTGAGACAACGGATGGGTTGCTGGATCTAGGGTTGTCATTTTAGAAACTGGTATTTTGGTTATTTTTGAAGAACCAGATTTAGGAGTAGTAGAATCTTCAATTTCCTTTGTATCGGTTGCCATTTAGGGCTGGTGTGGCTCCGCTACCATATGGAAACACAAAAGATTGTGAAAAGGCTTAATGAACTGATAGGCCTCATCTCTGTATTATACTAGTTGTTGTAGTGTTACAGATGGAATACAATACTGACGTGATAAGTTTGGTTATAGGATAGAAGTTACATATCACAGACTACAGCTATGTTCTTGTTATCTGATGTACAAAGTCATCTAACAACCTGATAAGTTTCTTATCTCTAACATGGAATAATGATATCCCCAGTAGCATTAAACATTAAAGAGCCATCTTTAATCATATAACTTAACCTTTTGTGTAACTGTTGGAATTGAGCCCAATGTGACTTAATGCTGCTTGCTGCACTTTGCTTGAGTTCTGGAAATTCCAGATGAACACCAAGAACATTTTGAATTCCAAGACCACAATCTAACAGAAAGACTCGGCCTGGTGCTTGATTATGGGGTCAGGTTACCAGTATCATCTCCTCACACTCCAATGTTTATAAAGAAAAAACAAAGAAATGGATCGATCTTTTTGGTAGAGCAATTTCTGGAAATATTCATATGAAAAAGCAGACTTGAACAACTTTGAACAGCTTCATGCATCTCTTGGACCAAAACATTCTAAGACTTGCTAACTGATATGACTTCTTAATCACTCATGAATTTGGAAGAATTACGCTTGCTTTCGATTATTTCTTCAAGAAGTCCAGTTACACTAAACGAGTGTTTATACTGAAATTTGCGCAAGTTGCACAGCCAGATTATTACCTAAGTAACCTTGGCGTCAATGCTTCTAAGACCAGCACCTATTAGATCATTGAAGCCAAAATTTGTGGGAGAAAGTTATGCTCATGATACTGTACCGTGTGTATATATAAAGACACTGCTGGATCACGTTTTAAAACCAGTGCAACAAGAGGCAATGATAAGGAGAAGGCAACCTTTCAAAGTTTTTGTTTTGGTAGTGATCATAGTCCATTCTTTTCCACCCCAGCTTTGCTTTGCAGTTCTCTAATTAAAGCAGCAGAATCTCTTTACTGCTA